>PVIR01009946.1:0-51495 GCA_004026965.1 Petromus typicus
TGTGGATTCCAGGATGCCCAGAGTTTCACTTTTCCCAGCCATAATGCTGCTCCAGAGGAGGTCCAGAAAAAAAATTATCGTCTTTTATTAGCCAACTAAATGAGAAGAGGGAGAGACAAGAGATTTTTAGCATCAAAAAGAGTATAAATGGGGGCCTGGGGATGTAGTTCAGTGGTGCTGCGCCTGCCTGGTAAGTGCAAGGTCCTGAGTTTGATCCCTGGTACTGGAAAAAAAGAGCAGAGATAAAATAATGGAACAAAAGGTGAATAAGAAGGGAGGGAAGTGAAGTACATGCTATTGAGCATAAGGCTTTGATCAAATAAAGAAAATATCATTATGGAATCACAGAAAAAATCTAGAAAAAGAGGATGTGGTGGTTAGAAGGGAGAATTCTTGAGGAAGTGATATTGCAACTGGCAGAACTAAAGGCAACGTTAAAACTTAAATTTTTTCTGTTAGAGACAAACACCTTCTCCAAGCTTCCTCCAGCTGATCATGTGACTGACATGCTCTCCTGGCCTCTGCTGCAAAGTTAGTTACAGTTAGTGGCCCAGGAGGCCGGAGCCCAGATTCTTCTTCACAAAAAGGAGTGAATGAAAAGATAGCAGGAAGTAATAGTGTGCAGATCTTCATTAACTCTCTGTGCTCCTTCTCCTTTCTGTTACTCCTCTTTGTTTCTCCTTATTCCAAAAGACCCTCATCCCTCATATGCTATAAGACAGACTTAGCTTTGAGTAAATCCTTTCTCTTAAGAAACAAAACAAGACAAGACAAGACAAGCAGAATAAATGGCCTCACTTGATTTGGCCAGCACTGGTCAAACTAACCTGAGCCTATGAACCTGAATGTTCTGGAACAGTTCTGCCAAAACGCAGCTGGAAGCTAAGTCCTGGTTCCCGGGTGCCATGTATCCCAGCAGGCCCTTGGGAAATTGGACCAGCTGCTCATGGTTGACTGAACCCAGCATCCAGACCCCAGGGATGTTCCAGCAGTTTTCAGGGACATTTTTGCATCCAGAAATTCTTTCCTTTCCTGTTCATGTGACCAGCTATCTCTAAATGCTTTTGTTGGGGAGAGGAAAATGTTTTTTGGGGAGTTGACGGCTCTGCCTGGTTTCCTTCTGGAAAGTGCACACGATCATTGGAGCTCTTCTTAAGTTGCGTGGCTGGACCATTTCAGCGAGGGAAGCACCTTCACTGTTGGGGCCTTTGGACCTGTTCCAGTTCATTTGGGGGTACTCCCTAATCAGGTACTTTGCAGTGTCATTTGGACTGAGATAAACACCTCTACTTTTTGTGGGTGTTCAACCTATTGCCTTTCATTTTGGGACACTGGCAAGTCTGAGATTCAGAGGTAGAAAAGTTTTGTTTTGTTGGTTTGGAGTATGTAATTGTATTAATTTGCTTTGCTTTTATTTTTCTCTTGTTATAAGTACCTGTATTCTAGGATGGCCAGCAGAATTTCAATTCCATCTAGAAGCTGCATGGTAACTGGACAGGTGGCAGCTAGGATTTTATGGTAGGGGTCTGTCCAGGATGTGTCTTCTCCACCATATAAATCAAAGTCAGTAAGAGCCTTCCCCATTTAAGACTCCATGGACCACTTTGGTCAGGGAGTTTCCCCTTTTGGAGAAAGACAATTAAAGGCTTAAATCCAGGTGGAGACACAGAGTGCTTCCTTTCGTTGTGTTTGGGGCTTGCCCAAGCTCTCCGGGGACTAAGAGGCGCAATGAGGTTCTTGAACTGTTCCACGGGAAACTTTGGATCGACAGACTTTAAGAAGCTGAAGACCCTGGGGATGTTTGGAGGGCTCTTCTGTGATTTTCTCAGGAAGGGAAAGTGTATGTTCTACTTCACAACATCCTGAACACATTTTAGTGAACTGTGACTCAGAAAAAGGAGATTTCATTCTGATACATGGCCTATAAAAGAGAAAGTGTGCCCCGATTTCACACAACTGTCCTTAAAAGGTTCTCTGGAGTAACTTTGGCCAGGATAATAGCCATAGATGTTCTTGTTGTCCTTTCCTGGACCAGTAGCAAGAATGTGCAGAGCCCTTTGTGTCCACAGACCATGGTGCTACGGGGCTGCTGCTGGTGTTTCTTATGGAGACCTAAATTCCCTCTCATTTTGGCCACCAGTCCTTGGTTTGTTCTAAATTGGTTGATTCAGATTATTTGTCAAAACTTGTATTTGCTAGAAATTAATCATTGTTTCCTTCTGCCTTTATTCCTCAGTTAGAAAAAGGAAATTTTGATCACAGCGGCTTGCCCCTGGGTTTTTCTCAGTGGGAAATATTGGTCCTAAACTGGTTTCTTTTTTACACAACGAAGGCCTTGAGCAATGGAGACAGAGTAGGATGTGTAAACTTCTGCCCAGCTATGTCTACATGCTAGCACAGTGGGAAATGTCTTAAAACCTGGAGTAAGAACTTTTTGAATTAGCTAAGACTTATTGTGAAGTACCAAAAAAAAAAAAAAAAACTTTTAGGAAATTTCAGTTCAGATTGATTGGGTCAGAAATCTCCTTTGAGATGTGTATATCTCACATTTCTACCCCTCGGAATCTTACCTTCAAGCATCCAATTTAGGATTAATTATTCTTGAGGATTATAAAAAGGAATATCATGTCAATTGTGTAACTTTTTGATGGTTGGTAAATGATAAATCTAAGTATTGTGTATGTCTTGGTGTGTCTGTGTGTACTGTATGTTATGTCTGGGTGTACTTGTATGTGTATATTGTTTAAATGGTACTGGATTAATTTTAAAATATGGATTTTCAGTTATTAAGAAAGCATAAATCCAAATGCCTTTTAGTTCTTGTGACTTAAGCAAATGTTTAAAAGATAACATGGTGTGTTCAGAACTATTAAAATGTATATTCTGATGTTAATCCATCAGAAATATCCTTTAGGTGTTTGACTTTTGCAAGAGAATTTTCAGCCTCGTAAAATTGTAAGAGCATAAAGGAAATATAATTAAAATTGTTAGTTCTTTGTGGTGCCTGCCTTACAAGTGCAAGCGCTTAAGTTTAAGCCCTGGTACCCTCCTTCCATTTTCTTTTTAGTTTTTTAGGTTCTTCAGGTTTTTTGGGAATCAGAATTACTTGAACATTGAGATAATGTAACTGGCACTGCAACATAGAATTTTAAAAATTAAAATTTTTTTCTTTTTTTGAGACAAATGTTTCTCCAAAATTCCTGAGGCATAGGGCCTAAATGGCTACCCCACCTCTCCTCAGTGGAGGAAAGGACAGAATATGCAGATGCTAACACCAGGACTTCTTGGGTCTTTTCCTTTCCTGGAGAAAGGGGACAATGAGCTGAAGATGGCCCAAAGTGATAGAGCAACTGTGGAGACCTGCACTGGCTCTCTGGGCTCCCCTCCCTCCTCTGTTCCTTACTACAAAAGACCCGTACCCACCTGGGCATGGTGAGGCAGACAGGCTCCTCCATCTCCTCTGAGCTGGCTTTGAATAAGTTCTCTTCCTTTTTACCAAATTAAAAAAAAATCCTTTGATTTGATTAGTGTCAAGTGGACCAACCTGAGGATATGAAACTAGGTGGCTGGGAGCATTCATGTACATATATTTCAATACAGCATTGGCTGGGTGTCTCTATTTAAGTTTAAATTCTTTATGTAATGTTGCAACAGTCAATGTGAAGCCTGTTTCTAATACAGATTAATAGAAAGAGGCTTGCAAAGCACTGTTTTGCTAGATATTGGTTGAAAGAGTTATGGTGTAGAGCAAGAAGGGCCTTTAAGTCCCTGACTATCTGGGAGGGGGGGATGGGACAAAACATAAGCATAGGAGGGAGATTTGTGAGCATCAGAGTCAGTGCTACCCAGATAAGTAGAGCTGTAGAGGTCGTGAAAGAGGACTGTGATGCGTGACTGCCTAGAAGTGAAACACTCCTCTAGTGGGTATAGTGATTAGTTATCACTCAGCTTTCTCTTTTTTTCTTATGTTTGACCTCCCAATTTTTAGGGATACTTCTTCATTCCTCAACTAAAAAATGGAGGGATTTGACAACCATGGCCTGTCTCTGGGTTTTTGTGGTGGGGAGTATTGTTCCTAAACTTTTTTTTTTTTTTTTTTTTTTTTTTTTTACATAACAAAGGCCTTGAGCAGTGGAGCCAGAAGATGTGTACATTACTGACCAATTATGTCTAAATTTTAGTATGGGAAATGTCTTAAAACTCAGAGCAAGAACTTTTTGAATTGATTAAAACCCATGCTGTATTACACACATGTGTATGCTTGATAATTAAGAAAGTCTAAACCCAAATGCTTTTTAGGCCACAGGATTTAAAGAAACACTTAAAAGAAAAAAAAAAGAGAGAGAAACACTTAAAAGATGGAATAAATGTTATAGTTCTGTTAACATGCATGCTGTCATGTTAAGCAATCAGAATTCCATTTTAGATGTTTGTCATTCAAAAGAGAATCTTTAATTTCACAAAACTTATAAGAAAAATCAAAGAGTATACAGGAAATGTAATTAAGGTCTTTGGATTTGTAGTACCTTATGATCTCTTAGGAATCAGAGTTAGTTGAACTTTGAGATAATGAGGCATAGTTTAAGACAGCGCCGGTCAGGTGTATTTTCATTTCATAGCTTAAATTGTTGGGCTTCTAAAGAATTATCTAACAATAGTAGTGAGAGGGCTGCTTCTAATATGAGTGGAAGCGGTTGTAAGAGCAGCATTTTTCCCAGGCATTTGTGAACAGTTTATAGCAGGCCTGGCTTTTGAATCTCTGATTATTGGGCGTGGTGGCAAAATGCATTAGGATGAGGGTGGAAATTGTAAGCTTCAGAGTCACCTGTGTGTCAGCTCAACAAAAATGAGAATTTCAGAGGTTATGAAACGTTCTGATGTTTTGACTGCCTAAAACAAAAGAGTCCTTCTCACAAGTGCAATGATTAGGTTTCTCTTGACTTTGGCTGTCTTTTGTATTGGACTTCACAACATTTACAGACATTTTTCAGACGCACATATCTAGTTTTCCTTTGCTTGTGTTCCATCTAACCTTGATGGAATTTATGGATCAATCCAACATGAGAGAATAGGGAGATACTGGCCCCTTATGGCTGGAGTTGTTTCCTTCATACAAAATAGGGGACAATGAGTTGATGATTGCTGGGAAAAATAAAGCAAGAGTGAGCTCTCCATTATCTGTGTCCCTACTCCCAAATGTTCCCTACTCTAAAATAACCTTAACCACCTGTTCACAGTGAGATTTTATTTGAAGCAAGTGGTCCCTCCAGCTCCTCAGTGATGGCTGTGAATGAATCCCTCTTCCTTTGTAAAGGGCCTCCTCTGACTGGTCAGCAATGAGCAAACCACCATGAATTTATGAGCTTGAGTGACTGGTGTCAATATAGGAAGGGAAGAAGTTTAGGGTATTGACAGCAGTCAGTGAGGGATAAAGTGCATCCAACTGCAATTTACACACATTTTTCTGCTCACATAAGGGGTATGGGGATGAGGGTGGAAGGACTATCTGGAATAGAGAGAAATTTTAAGGCTGTGAAACTACTCTGTATAATACCATGAAGGTGAGTACATGTTACTATACATTACAAGTGCACATTTTCCCAGACCTATAAAACATATAGCACTGAATGAGCTGTAACATAAACTAGGCACTCTGGGTGATAACTACATGTCATTATTTATAATGAATGTGCTATTGCTGTGGAGGATATTGATCATGTTAAAGTTGTTTATAAGTAGGAACAGGGTGTTTTGAGGATATCAGTCCTCCACTCAATTTCATAATGAATTTAAAATAGCTCTAAACTGTAAAGTTTATCAAAAAGAATAGAGATACTAGGAAATTCATCTTTTTTCTAATGTTAGGAAAGGTGTGAAATTATTTCCACTTCAATGAAAACTTAGACCTTTTTTTTTTTTTTTGAGACAGGGTCTCACTTTTGTAGTTCAGGCTGGCCTTGAGATCAGCCTGGAACTCACAGCAATCCTCGTGAGTCTACACTCCCGACTTTGTTGTACGTAGTTACCAGGGATTGAACCTGGGCCCTTGTCCTTACAAGGCAGGCACTAGAAGCACTGAGCTAAATCCCCAGCCCAAACTTAGAGTTTTTAAAATCTAAACTTTATAGACACTTATGACTCAAAGGTTAATGCAGTGTTATAATTAATACAATTAGATAAAAACCCCAAACACCTTTTATTTTATTATGTGTATTTTTTGCTTATGCTCCTAGATAAAAGAAAAGTCTCTGTGCTCCCTGTGGAAGCTTTTTCTGGCTTGTCTTCTGGCATGTGCTATAACAACAGCAATCGGAGTCCTCATCCTGTGCCTGGTAAACAATAAAGGAAATAACTCCACCATTGTTATCCAGCTGCCTACCAGCAGTGGAGGGGCTGGAACAGCCTCCATTACTACTCAGTCGACAGTGACCACTGCTTCAGCTCAGCCTACAGTATCAACCACTTCAACGGCATCTACAAGCACTGCAGTCTCCACTGGAGCTACAACAGTGACAGCCTCAACTGTCACTTCGACTCCACCTGTAACCATGGCAGCTGCAGCTTCTACCACAGGATCTACAGTGGTTGCAACATCCACTGGCACTATAGCCACAACAGCCTCAATCGTCACTTCAACTCCACCTGTAACCACGACAGCTGCAGCTTCTACCACAGGGTCTACAACGGTTGCAACGTCCACTGGGACTACAGCCACAACAACCTCAACATCACTTTGACTCCACCTGTAACTGAAACAGCTGCAACGTCACGTGACAGTACAGCCGTCACATTTGCCAAAGAATCTTCAACTACTGCAACATCCAATGGGACTGTAGCTCCAACAACTTAACCTTGTATTGCAACAGCCTCAGCTTTGAATGAAGCCATAGCTGCCACTTCTGCCAAGGATCTACAGCTGTTGCCTCTGGCTTTCAATGTATGGCTTAAACCACCGCAGCCATCATTCCAATCAACTCCGCAGTCTACATCTCAATTGAGTTCATAACCAAAACAGCTACTTTATCACTTGAAGTTGAACCATAGCTGCCACCTATTTAACAGACTCTCAAATATTTTAATTTCAATAGACTCACTTGACAGCCGACCAATCACCATTTGCACCACAATTTCAATAGTTGATAAGTTCATGTGGACTAAATCTACAACAAAGATTACTTCCACCTGCCCTACAAATACTGTGACTTCTACTTAACAGTGCTCACCACTCTCCTTCAATAACTTATCACCTTCACTGATTCATTTGCACCTGCAAATCACAGTCTACCCTTCTCCTTTTTCCTCAACATAATTGACTTCAAGCATTTAATCATGCCTTCTATATTAGAGTAACTGTTAGTTACTACCACTACAAATGAACTGACAACCATAGTCCACACTGACTTTCCCCAAAGCTAAAGTGATAGCTGCCACTTCTATAGTAACTGAATATATATTGTTATTATTATATTTATTTTCTTTTCATTGCCATTATTATATTGTACCTGCAGCAGTTATTGTGAAGTCACTTGCAGAACAATACTTTTACTTCGAATAATGGAATAATGACCACAATTTCATGAAAACAATACCTAGGATTTCTAGAGCTATTAAAGTGGGATTATTTTTATAATTAAACTACAAGAACCTGATCTTGATTCTATTATTTGAAATCCTAAAATTTCATATAGAAAAAATGATCTATTAGAAAAAGTGATCATTTGTTAATTTAGGAAATAATAAATTTTATATAAAACTTTACATAAAACTACCCATTTATATTTTAATATATATTGGTTCAGCTCAGAACATTGCATTTTGCTGTAAAAACAGTATGGGATGATTAACATAAGTTTTATATCCAGAAGATTTAAACAAATTTATGCAGACAATATATCTAAGAATATATAATTGTTTCTTCTGTGGTAAGGTTTGTTACATTTCTTTGATTTTTTTCTTATATTGTAGTGCCTTTTAACCAATAGTATTCTGTTTACACTTATATTACAGAAAGTGTATTTGGACATGTTGAAATTACATTTAAAAACTGCATAATTTTCTGCAATCTTGAAAGTTACTTAAGTAACATTTCTTAAATCCCTATGGTTTGCTATAGCACTGAAGATGTACAGAAAAAGAAAATAGTAATTCACATTAAGGAACAGAGTATTCATTTATTCTATATTGATTTTGATTTTTAATTACAAAAAGTTAAGTTATAATTGATGAGATCCCATATTTACTAAATTAAGATCTATAGATTGGTGGTACCAAGGATCAAACTTGGGCTCTGTGCTTGCAAAGTAGGCACAGTACCACTGAGCCAAATCCCCAGCCATGTAATAACTAAAAATGTTTCTAGACATGGCTAAGTGTTGACAGTTGGGTATATATATTGGCTAAAAACTTACATTCATATAATTTCATTTTTAATTATTTAAACGGTTTTCTAATCTTAACATTTATTTCCACAATGTGATTACTTTAAAAGTATTTTAATCAATATCCCATAAAAACCTGGTCCATCATAGTCTTAAGGGTTGTATGAAAATAGCACAACTTTAAAATTTCACATACAGATTTTAATAAAAATTCCACAGATTTAACAATGAAGGCCATTGACATTTCATTACTTATTGTTATATTTGAAAAACTGGAACAAATCCAACTATATTTGTGTGCTGAGGAAACAATTCTTCACTCAGAGAAGGACTCAAAGTGGGCTGACTGCCTAACTACATGAAACATCCTCGTCCTTTAGACTGTCACTTGTGTTGTCCAATTAAGTTAACCTTACTCAAAAGACAGAACACACAGCTCTTAAAATTGCTCTTAACCAACTAAATATGCTTTATGTTAAATAAAAAAT
Source organism: Petromus typicus (assembly GCA_004026965.1). Classification (NCBI taxonomy): domain Eukaryota; kingdom Metazoa; phylum Chordata; class Mammalia; order Rodentia; family Petromuridae; genus Petromus; species Petromus typicus. The sequence continues at coordinate 8,867 of PVIR01009946.1, forward strand.
GAGAATGGAAGAATCCCAAGCCAATCCACATTGAAATGGACAGTCTATAGACCGACTGAAAACTGGGTGCAATAATTCTTACCTCTTTTAATGAAGAGTTCCAATTTTATATCACATAAACCATTAGGAGCAAACTAAGGAAGGAAGAATGGCATTCAATGAATAATTATGAAAAGAATTAATATGAAGGAAGATATTGTAGTCTCTAAGGCAAGCGGTAATATTTCATGTCCCCTTATTGGATATTCTTCTGATTAATCTGTTTATTCCTTTCGGGAAAGAAAACCAATCAGTAGATGTTTCTGATGCCAAAATTGTTTAGATGAGCAGTCTTTGATAGTCATAGGTTAATAATTTTTACTCTATATGATGATGGACTTAGGGATTTTGTTCAAGTATATTTCAGTATAACTTTTGAGTTAATATTTGAATTATAATATGAATTAGTCACTTTTACTGGAGAGAGTCATACCATGATCAGATGAAGAAACTGTATTTCAGCTACCTTGCCAATGTGAATAATGAACTGAAGGTAAGCCACAAGAAAAACGTTAACTCTTTCTCGCTAAATCTTTAAAGAGCAAGATCTAGTGACATAAAACCTTAGGCAGGAAATATGATGTTGCAATAACAGCAGTACGGAAGTTCTTTCTAATTTTTCTTACCAGTGTGACTCTGTCAGCAATTATTATAATCACATTTAAAAGAAACAACAAAGAATTCAGTGTTTCTAAAAACACTAATATCTTCTATTATTAGTTCAACTTCTAACGTCCTTGAAGTCATATAAAAATGAAAGTTTCTCAAAATTTTAAAAACACATTATTCCAATCATCCTATCAGCATTTAAAAATCTTCACTGTTGGAATGAAACTAGCCCCAATCCCAGAGCTGAATCTTTAGCTTCAATAACTAAGTCCATGACCAACACTCAGCCATAGAACCTGCAATTATCAAAATCTTTCCCAATGTTACTTTCCCATAACTATGGGCTAATTCAAAAAATGCAGTTTACAGACAACAAATGAATTACTGATTCTCTGTGTTTGACCACTATTTCTATCGTCACAGCAGTGGAACACATGGGCATCACTCTTACAAAGAAGAAAAGTTAGAGAACTTTATCCACCACAGACAGAACATAAAACTTGAGTAAGAAGCGAGCTGTCCTTGTCATGATACTGAAACATCCAGAATCTACCAACTGGCAACCTAGGCACTAACTGCTACTCTAATAAAATGGTGTCACCACTGATATCACAACCTGCTACCCACATATTCATGTAACAGGGTCCACCATCAAGACAACTAGTCTATGGTTAGCTTGAGTTTAAGTACTCTTTCAATACCATCCTTGTGGAAGATTGTTACTTCAGATTTTAAATGCCTTTTGTTCTCTCCAGCATGACTCTTTGGCACTGGAGAGCATGGTGCACCCCTGATCTTCTGGCTCCAAGGTCTATCCTGGTTTTTGTCTGCTGAAGTGTGGTGCAAATCATCTGCTAAGTTTTGTGCTTTGCTGGTGTTTGCTGCTCAACTCTGACAGCCTTCAGCTGTTCTATGGTGGGGTAATTCTTTTTTACCAAGGGCTGATCAAAGCTTTAGCTACCTTTGGGGAATGATGGGGGAAAAAAAGAAAAAGACAGAGACAATTTTCAAAACATGAAAGGAGGACCAGGGGAAGACCTACATCTAGTGGACAGACTCAAAAAAACCCTCCATGTTTTGCTCATTTTAATTAGCCAGTGAGAGGTGCATGGGAAGGTGTAGCACATGGGAGAGGGGTGGCTCAGGTGTCATTTAGCAACAACTATAGAGAATGGGTAGATAAGGAGTAAACTGATGAGGAATCTATTTTCTTTAAACCCCAATACCTATATATTGACAACTGTCTTCAGAAGATGCTATCTTGCCTCAGGAATGCCAGGTTATCATTCTGTCCATAGATGGGAGGCATATGGCCTTCCACATACTTCCTTGTTCCAAAAGCAAGGAAACAGCGACCTCATGAACACTGTAAGATTTGCATTAAGTAGCCTAGTCTCTAACACTCTTTGCTAGGTTGACCATTGTTAATACTTGAATGGGGGATACTGCAGCCCACTAGCTATCCATTTTTCCTGCTTCCACTCCTGTCCCAACATGAAAGGGAGAACTCTACAAGAAGACCTGCTATGGATCATGTGGGATCTGTTGGATTTATTCCAAGCTACACTAGCTCTCAGAGGGCTGGAGGTTAGTAGATTCTCAGCAAATTTTATAACCTTCCTAAATTTTTATTAGATCTTTGAGATATGAAATCTTTTCTTAATTCTCCACACTAAAATCTCATGGAATAGAATATGCCAAAGAAATAGGATTGTTGCTAGGACTATACCTCATCTTCTGGTTGGAAAACATTTGGACCTGGTTTGTAGGAAGAATTTGGAAAAGTCTGAAGATGCAGGCAACAGAAGCTCTTAAGGTGCTATAAGCAGAACTTGAATGATTATTCTGAACAGAGCTCAGAAGTCCAGGATGTTGACAGAAATGTGGACAGTAAAGGCCATGGTCAGGAGTTTTTTACTGGGAGCAGAGACTCTTTTAGGAATTGAAAATAGGTTATTCATATTATATTTTGGTAACATTTTGTTTATATTATGTTTGTGTCTTGGAACTTTGTGGTAGCTGATTTAAAGGGCAGTGGACTAATTGATATGGGGGAAGAAATTTCAAGTTCAGCCTCTGGTATGATTACTGTTGGCTTCTTTAAACTATACTCATAGCAATATCAAGAAAAAACATTGAAGTAGAAGAATTTTAAAAAATCTTTAATTTTGGCCTGAGAAGAACAAGTATAAAATTGAAGCCAAAGACATATGATTTTTGAAGAGATTAACATCACATACAATAAAGTATTTTGAACTTGGACAAGAAAGATAGTTCAAAATATTTCAGGAATCAACAAGACCCCAGCCATCATGGATTCCAGGATGCCAAGTGGTAAAAATTTAATTTGAGAAGAGAGCTGGGCCCCATGGTCAAGAAAGGGTCCCCAGGGAACTGATCCCTTGGGATTCATTTCAGTATGCTAAGCCATCCAGGTACACAGAGCCTGCTGCAGTCCAAGGAGTCCTGATTATTGTTTGAGCAGGTAGTAGGTCTTGACATCACCCACATGGTACTCATTATTCAGATATCTGGAATGAAATGGAGCTTCCACACACATTTCAAAGGAAGTCTTGAGAAATAAAGTGCTATCATTCTAAGAAGTGAGCACATGAAATTGTAGCTTATGGAAAGAGAAGACAAAAGTGCAGTGGAAACCCCAAAGAAAGCCTCAGGCATCAGGCAGGGCCAGCCTGAGAGAAGGTTCTGTAGACTCTGACTACCAAAGCCACAGGGATAGGGTCAGCTAGGTCTTATGGAGTTTACAGCTTGCCTTCTGATGCTTTGCATGGAGCTACAGGAATTAATGTTTGCCTTGCTGAGTTTCAGTCTTGTTTTGACATTCTTCTTTTTTTTTTTCCCCTGTTTCTCTCTAGGGAATGTCTTGTGCCCCTGTACTTTGGGACTGAATAACTTATTTTGTATTTTTGCAGAGGTTCATACCTAAGAATTTTCCTTGAATCTCCGGGGAAATCTTGACTTGGGCTTTCGAGCAATTGTGTAACTGTTGAGACTCTGGAAAAAGGAGTATTGCAATTTTGGCTATGCATGGGCTAGTCATATCATATCAGGCAGAATTACGCCCTTGGATTTTTTTAGAGTTTAGTATGATTTAAGGAGATAGAACTTGAATGACAGGGTGACAGGGAGGGAATGTTAAACTGGATTGTCCACTTGATGAACTTGACAACTGCCTTGGGGATTATTAGCTGATCATGGAGGTATGCCCTTGGTACAATGTCTGGTCCGTGGCCTCTCCCCTCTGGGCTGTTTCCCTGTTTTACTTCCCAGCTGCCACGAACGGAGTAGTTTTGCTCCACCATGCCCTTCTGCCACTGTGTTTCTATTTTGCAGCAATGGAGGCACTCTCCTAATTTGTGAGTCAAATAAATTTTTACTTCTTTAAATTATGTTGAGTGTCAGGGCATTTGTTCCAGTGACAGGAAAGCTAACACACCCATTATGCGTATCAGCGTTAATAGTCTTGTCCAGCACTGCATAAATATAATTAGATACATAAACATAAAATTATCTATAATCATGAAACAGTTACAGTGTCAACCAGAAGTCATTTTAAATCTCTTAATTCAAATATACTGAAAATATTTGTTTATATACTGCCAGATTAGTTTCTGTTACTGTGTGTAATTGAAAGGATTAAGTTTGAATAACATTTTGTAATTTAAAAATTTAATTGCCACTTCTATCTGACTTTGGACAAGTTGTTTATCCTTTCTGTGGTTTAGCTTCTTTATTTGTCATTTTAGTTTAGTGACAGTACCTTCAGCACACAATTTTAAAAACATTGTTAATATCGGAAAATCTTAGAAATATAATTGAAATATAATTAAATACCTCAGTAAGATCCAGAAATAAAAGTGAAAAAGTTAGAGATGCCACTGTCTGACATTTAATTTAAAATATAGGTGTCAATATTACTCTTCAAGAATCTTGTTTCTGAGATTGGCCCACTGAAATTTCTAGAAGCAATGGTGTACCAATGAACACAATGGATTCTCAGGTCTTGGTGCATAAGCATACCTTCTCCCTAAAACAGAGCTGTGCATGTGAGCAAGATGAGTGCTTATCACTCCCAAGTGAGAAAAATGCAAACTGAATTGTGCACATTTCGGACACTCAGATTCCAGTGAGGTTGTGGGCGGAGAACACAAAGATCTCCTTGTCCTAACCTGGAACAGCTGAAGTATAAACAATTCCTGAGGGTAAAATATTTTATAATATTAAAATAGTGAAAATTTATGAGTCCATAGTGATATGAAAATAGAGAGCAAATATTCATTTGCTAGCACTGGACAAAGCTATTACTCAATATCTAACTCCAGAATTTTGTAATTAAATGGAAAAATTTAAAGATGAAGATTACCCTTTTAAAAGAGAATTTGAAGTTTATCTTCAGGTAATGAGAAGAAAGTTTTTTTTATGAACAATATTTTGAGAAGAAACATTGAAGGAAAAAAATAGACAAAGTCACTTCAATTCCCATTGACATAGTTAATTTGGGAAAGGATCATCACTTGATACAAAGATTGTTAGGTGAAAGCTTCCAAAGTAAAAATGCATTTTCATAATGCCAAATTATCACACCAGTAAGAAAAAAATAACAACCATCAAGATATTTATCAGCTATATTTCCATCAGTTCAGTGTTTCTGTTAGGATTCAGGTAGTGTATAAGGACCAAGAATGGTCCTTCTGACACTATTTACTGTTCTAGTAATATATAGCAGCACTAAGACTCGACTATGAGTTCCTGGCACTTAAAACTCCATAACAGTTAATCTTGCTTCTCAATTTGACTAAACTGAGTTGTCCAGAAAAGTGATCTAGTACACTTTCAGGTGAGTCTGTAGGGTGTTTACAGATGACTGACAGCAGAGTTGTTGAACTTAGTGGGTATGATCTGGTAAGATCATAGGGCATCAACCAATGCTGTGTGGACCAGAATGGAGCAAAAAGTGGCAGAAAGCAGAGGCTGAGGCAAACACACACACAGCACCACTTTTTTTTTTTTTTTTTAGGTTTTTTGGAGACAGGGTCTCCCTTGGTAGTTCAGGCTGGCCTTGAGCTCAGCCTCAAACTCACTTCACAGCAATCCTCCTGTTTCTGTCTCTCGAGTGCTGGGTTACAGGCATGAGCCACCACTCCCCGCACTGTGGTATGTGGTGCTGGTTGCTGCTGGGCATGAGTCTCCATGCCTGCAGTATTCTTATGTGGTTACTGGGGAATAGAACCTGGGTCCTTGCGCTTGCAAGACAGGCGCTGGAACCATTGAGCTAACTCCCCGGCCCACAGCACCACTTCTGAGCAGGTGAGTTTTTTGTTGCTGCCATGTCCATGGACATCAGACTCTAGATTCTTCAGTCTACTGAGAACTTTCTGAGCTGCCTCCAGGCCTTCACATCTCTCACTGGAGCAGCACTGTCTGTCCCTCTCATTCTGTGACTTCTGGGTCCTGGCCCTGGAAAGCTCCTGCTTCCCCATCTTCCCACCTGCACATGGCCATTGTGGGACTGCTCAGCTCTGCTTAAGGAAGTCCCTTGAATAAGTTATCTTATAGTTGTATGCATTCGATGGCCTTCTTTCCCTGGAGAAACCTAAGACAAATTCTGAACCTTGTACAAATGTTTTCTTTCTTTCTGCTCCCATTTTTTTCAAGTTGTACAAAAAATTTCCTCTGAAGCACACAAATTGTTCTCTTATGCTTGAGTCTCTTAGATTTAAAGGGCAAACTAGTTTTGGGAGTTGACAGAACTACTCTGTTTTCTCTGAAGAAAAGCTGATTATAAAAATTTAACTTTAGTTGCAATTATGATCTGGGAAAATATTGTGGTTATTTTGACTATATATATACAAATAATACAAACAAATACTATGAACATCAGCCATTATTTTCTAATAAAATGTCTTCAACATAAATAACAAAAGTCTTGTTATCTTAATGGAGTTGACATAGGATATAAAAATATATTCAGTATGAAGTAAATTTTTTAGACAACGAAACTCAGATAATACTACTGATCCACTCAAATTCATTGGAAGGAAAAACTCTTACAAATATTTATTAAGAGTTTTAAAATGTATAGTTTTTTAGGGAAAGTCAGATAATTAGAATTCATGCCAAAAAAGAGCTGAAACATAAAAAAAGCTTAATGGTACAAGGAATTTCTTTGTGATGGTGATTAGAGATATAAAATATTAAAAAACAAAACTATGAAAGCATATGGGTTTGATGGTGAAACATAATATAGCTACAACATTCAGATATCTTAGAAATTGCTATTTAAATGAAGACTATAGAATACACAGTACAATAACAGGGTAATAGAAAAATGAGAATATGATAAAAGATTTCTCAAACAAGTGAGATTTTAAAAAATATTCATTGATTTTATCTGTGTGTTTTCTAGTTCTACTACGGTGGCTTTATTATTTAGGAAGAAACTAAGGTTATCTTTTTAGAACATGTAGGTCATCCGTCTAGTGCATTCTTTTCTTTGGCAAGTACCCTTATGAATTTTTTCTAAAAACACATGATACAACCTGGAATACTTTGTGTGGAGCCCCATGGCCAGTGGGCAGCAAGAGATGTACAGAGGCACATGGCGTGGCTAAGGCTGCTCATGTTGTCCATGTGATGGGACTGAGGAGCAGACGGCAGACGCACAGGATGTATGAAGAACACAGAGCTGTTGTACTGGTCAGTGCTTACTAGAGATACAGATTTAATGCAGGATATACAAATATACTAGATTGTACAAGATTGGCTATTACCTACCGCCCTCAAAGTTAGATAGGGAAGAGTAAAAAAGGACCGTCTACTGCCAGAGAACTGGAAGGTCCCGTTGAATGCCTGGGGCTCATTGTAGTGTCCCACATGGGTTTGTGTCAGGAGGCTAAAGAGTCTGTGCTAGAAGCCGGGAGACAACGGCCAAAGTGAAGGCAAAGACTGCAGCTGCTCTGAGGAGTCAGAAGTGAGCCCTCCTTCTTCGTCTCCTCTTTATACTATTTGGATGATAATTTGTGCTAGGGCAGGTCTTCTGTCTTCAGTAAATCTCCCAGCCACATCCAGAACTCTGCAGACCCAATTCAGCTGGGCATTTTGCCCTTGAGTTGACACAGTTAGTTAACTCTCACAGAGGTCTTCTCATACTCCTGCTCCAGGGAAAAGCTATTCAGTGATGCATCCTTTTCTTTGTTTGGGCCCAAGTGGGACTTTTATTTGTTTTGCCTGTTGTAATGCATTTTCTCTTACTTGTTCTCTGCTCACAGTTGGAGGTGAAGGAGGTCAACCTTCAAATTCCCTATTATTGCAGGCAAGCCAGTATCCACTTTCCTCATCAAGCACACGCTTCTTGAGGCTCTTGTTACTTGGAGCTTTTACCTTCTACCCTTCCTTGTTGAAGTCATCACTCAGCTCTTGGGCACACTTGTTTGTAACCTGCACGTCCTCTTCCCTACTCAACACTGCTGTCATAATACTTCTTCAATAACTTGAACTTCACTGAGTACTAGTTTACATGGTTTGTGGCCAGCCAGGCTTCAGTAACAAGCTTTACCCTGGACCCCGACATCTGTAGGAACAACTGCTCTCAAGAAAGTATAAATAGTCATTTTATACTTCATCACATACATTTCTTTTGATGGGTATAAGTCGTAAAGATTTCTATTATACTTTTTAAAAAACTTCTGTATCAGGGATGGCGAACCTTTTAGAGATTTCATTGATACTAACAGGCCTCTGTGGCACGCGTGCCGTAGGTGTGCCACCACTGCTCCGGACGTCACCCCTCCCTTCAGTTCCCCTTCATAAGTCTTTCAGGCATCATCTCTTCCTTGAATGTTTATTCATAGTCAGTGGCCCCACTTTCAGTACAACGTGATCTTCTTATTTTCTTCCATTTCTCTACTAGGAAGCCACCATTCAGGTTACACCAAACAGTCACTCTCTTAGTGAATTTCCCTGGAGTAAGTCAAATGACTGTGTGTATTAGGATTAATCCAGATTCATCAGGGCCAGCTTCAGCTAGTGAGTATTATGGTGATGGGTGTACAAAGAGGGCCACAAAGACTTCTCTGTTACTAGTAAATTACCGGCTATTTTAGTTTTCCTGTGACTTCTAATACAAGGGCGTATTAAGTCAGCTGATTTTATGATCATCACCACAACCAAAGCAACACTGACGTAAAATGTGACTCCCGAGAGGTTAGCATGATGAATAGTCACTAACACAACTGACTCAGGTACAACTTGCTGACCACTGCTAGATGCTTTAGTATGGAGATGGTTTAAGTTACCCTCATAATGTGCTGAAAACAGCTATCAAAGCAAAGACGTTGAGGAGCAGTTGTTCTTGAGGAGGTGAGGCCTAGTGGAACATGTCTAAGTCTAGGGGCATCTTCAGAAAGGTTTAATGAGGTATGTGCAGGACCAGGTTACTTTTTGCAAGGGCGAGTTTGCACAAAGCAAGGCTATCCCCTGTGCTTCTCACCTTCTGCTTGTGGTCTCTTTCTGCTTATCTGCCACATTGTGATACTCATAAGACAATGGCACCAAAACTTTTGGACTTTCCAGCCAGCAGAATTATAAGCCAACAATCTACTTTCTTTATTAAGTATCCAGCTTCAAGTATTTTGCTATTCTGACACAAAACAGACCAAGATGGTGAAATGCAGCTGGTTAATAACATTGTTTGAACTACACTGCTACTTCTCCACTCCTCCCCGGTACCACTCTGTGTCATCTGTACCTGACAAGGAGAGTCACAATCATATTTGTACAGCTCGTTATAGCTGAAGCTGAACCCACCATCCTTCAGCCACCTTTTATCTGCGACAGCCACTGCCTATTTCCAACTCCAGTGAATCTTGCCCTCCCACACACTACTTCATGATCAGCCAGGAGTCCACTCATGAACTGCACAGGGATTTATAGTCATTGTGCTGAATTTCATGTGGCCCAATTCCAAGTCATTGAAAACCCATTTGCCAGATGATCAATTTATGAAACAACGAATCACTTAAGCTTTTCAGAGTTAATTTGACTGTGTTTTTGTCTGTCCATAAAGCATTCTTTCCTCTTCCTGTAGTCAGCTGAATGCTTACAACTTCCCCAATTCACATGTTGAAACCTAACCGCTGGAGTGATGGTGTCAGCAGGCAGGGCCTTTGTGTTGTGATTAAGTTATGAAGGCAGAACAGAGTTGACGGGACCATTGCCCTTCTAGATGAGGTCTCAGATGCTTCCCTTTTTCCTTTCATTAATTGAGGACCCAGCAAGGACAGCCCCCTCTGAGCCAGGTAGCAGACCTGCGCCAGATGATCACATTTGCTGGTTTCCAGCCTCTGGAATGGTGAGAAATAAGTTCATTGTTAATAAGCCACCCAGTCTATGCTACTGTTACAGCATCCTGAGCTCAAACCCTGCAGTTGCTCTAGGAAATTTGCTTCTGTTGAACTGGCAATTTATTTAGTGGGCAATTTGACTTTTCCCAAGTGTGCTGTTAAGTAAAATTAGTTATTTTGAGAATGATCCTTCTTCCCCTAGCACTGCCTTCTCTCTAAGTTTGGTCCTTATTCTTGTCTGTGCCTGTGTTAGGTCTTGGTTGGCCTCAGTACCCTGGATGCCTTTTGGAGTCAGTTTGCCCTCTGGTGTCCATCTCAGGGATTGCCCCAAACCTTTCCCAACAGCCACTCAATTGGCTGCAAAGCCTACTCCAGTAGGGCCTGGGTGACTACTATCTCCAAGTATAGTCTTCTTCAGACAGTGTTCAGGGAGCCACAGAGTGGAGATTGCAGAACTACTTTCCCTTTCTACCATGATGTTTTGGAAAATTCTGAACTAAGTGTGAGAATTTCAAAATATTTTCATGATTATTGATAGGCTCAGATTTTATCTGTAGGATTCTATGCTTTTAAAAATTCTTCAGTTTTGAGCCAGGGATTTAGCTCAGTGGTTCTAGTGCTTAGGTTCAATCCCTGGTAACCACATATAACAATGTCGGATGTGGAAACTCACATCAACCAGCAATCAGAACCACATACCACAGTGTCAGGCATGGTGGCTCCTGTAATCCCAGCACTCAGGAGGCAGAGGCAAGAGGATTGCTGTGAGTTCAAGGCCGAGCTCAAGGCCAGTTTGAACTATAAAAAAGTGAGATCCTGTTTCAAAACAACAACAACAACAACAACAACAACAACAACAAAAACTTCAGTTTTGTAAGCCACAGTGACATCTGGGACCTCTCATGGTCCCCATTTATCTCTTTTGCATGTGTCTTACTCCCATTAGGCCAGAGTAGTGACTAAATCTTGGCACCCATGTGACTCAGAACTAAACAGTTTACCTTGGCAGTGCCTTTCATACTGAGCTCCCCATCGACTTTCCTCCTCCCTGCCTTCTCCCTGTGTTCTCCTTTCTCCTCCGCGTGCACCACTGTGTGGGTGGTGTGAATACTTCTGCCCCAAGTGTGGCACGCCAGTGTTTTAGGAAGAGGACAAGCAGCTCATGAAAAGGACAGAGGAATGCTTGAAGAGGGGTGGGGAGGTGGGGGAGGGGATAATACATTACAACCAAAGGAAAGTGTCAGCAGGACTCTCGACACTGTCAAATTATCAGGGGGCAAGTTCCAATCAAAATGCTGTGTGGAATTAGTAGTGAAGGTGTCATTCTAAAAGTCACAATAGTTTGGAGTTATTTTGAGTGGGCAAGCAAGCTGCAAAGTGAAAGAATGAGGGACATCAGGGAACATGGCACCTCAGCTCTCTTCCACATAAGTTTAGGCCCTGAAATGTAGTAAAGAAGTAGAATAATTCGAGGGGGAGGCAGGCCTGAAGTCAGAAGCGTTTTCTTTGCTGTCAGATGAGATCAGGCCTGGGGGTGTTATGGATGTAGACTTCTTTGTTTTCAGATGGGAGAGATATGCATATGTTTGTTGACTCACATAAATATGTTAATTAGAATTTTTCAAAATCTGTGTGCCATCTATGACATAATTCTCAATGAATTCTTTGTATAAGATATTGACTTTAATCAGCCTTCCAGGTGTACATTTCATTCATTATATACACCCATTATTTATCATTCATTCACTTGCTTATTGATTAATACTGCATAATAGATACTATTGCAGACTACACTCCCCATGGAGCACAGACCCTAGAGGTGAAGACAGACAACCAAAAGGAAAGCAAGTAAGACTAATCGATACATTTTCAGTTGAAGATAAGTTCCATGAAGAAAAGTGGAGCACATAAAACAAGAGATTTCAGAGAAACGAGGAGTGGTTTTATACAGGATTGCCAAGAAGGGCAGATCACTAAAGAAAAAGAGAAGATTGTGAGTAACTATGAAGGTGTCCTAGTCAGAGGACTGCGTAAAAAGCACAGGGGTCCTGTAGCAGCCTGAGGGAGAGGGTTGGTGGCAGAAAAAGAAGCCAGAGAAGGGCGGGGAGGCAGCTAGTGGAGGACTTTTCACATCGAGTGAGGACTAACGTCTAAATGAAATGAGACTCCACTGGAGAAGTTCTAGAAAAGCAGTAAGAGGAAAAGGTTTATTTTGACTGCTGTACAGGGAACAGGTCACAAAGGAGCAAGAGTAGAAGCCAGAACATAAACCTGTAGGAAATGAATTAAGGTAAGAGATGACGGGATTTGGACCTGCACAGTAGAAGTGGAGGTAATGAGGGGACCTCGAACGGTTTGCTGGATTTGTTGGTGAACTGGCTGTGGAGCATACGAGTCGGACGACGTGTTTTGCCTCATTCGGCGATAAGGGTAGAGTGTGGAGTGTTGATGTTGAACTCTCCTCCTGCTGTCAGAATGCTGGCAGCCTCTTCCCTTTTCTGGTCTGCATATGACTCAACACACCAGAAAGCTCAGGAGCTGTCCTGATGAAGTCCAAGGCCCACAGGTTGGGACAGGCACAAGGCAACCCTTGCCTGACCACACTCAATCACAATAAAAGCCAACATCTCTTTTCCCTACTCTCTCAAAGCCATGTCTAAATCTGTTTGTGATCTCATCTTGCTCTCCTTAGAAAGTCTAATTATCCGCATAATAAATCTCTCCATACTCTTGTAGTGTTTGTGTTCCAACATCCAGGCCAGGTTTTGTGTGCAGAGGCCAATCCTGCCTGTGAAAGGGAGCTACAACAGGGACATATTGGTTTTGTGGGGTGAGGGAGGGAGTATTGAAGGAACACAGAATTTATTTATAAGCATATAAGTTTGAGTTGTTAGGTATTGGAATGATGCTGATGGGTTGATCCATGCGTGTGTAGCTCAGCAGATAACGTAAGGCTTTGGGTAAAAGTTTGGGAGTCATCTGAATGGTGGTGGTGGTGACCACCATTAGGGGAGTTCTCGGGTTTGGGGGTACAGCGCAGAGGTGTCAGAGACTGAGCTCTCCTCATTCCATTCCTCTATTTGTGAGAGGTTAAGAGACAAGGAGAACTGTGAAAAACATTGCTCTGCAAAGTCAGGGGAACACTGTGCATGGAAAAGGAAGGACAGCATTGGCAATAAACACTTTTGCCAGGTTCATTTGCCCTTTTTGCAGGAAGATTTGTGCAGAAAAGGAATGAAGAATTTGAACCATAGGGAACAAAATCTAACTATAAATGAGTTATGAAAATAAACCCCTAAATGTTGAAGGATTCTGCACATAGCACTTAATTGCTATCTATTACAGCATATAATCTAGAAATACATACATATATATGAACAATCACCTCGTCTTACTTATTTGTTTACTTAGTAGAAATTTGTCAGATTCACCAGTTTGGCTCCATAAAAGTGGCCTGAGGGTTTGTTTGGCTATGCAGATGCTGTCTCAGGTGTGTAGGACAGGGATGTGGAATCGCAGCTATGCCTATGACATCCAAAGTGGGGGGTGGGAATGGAAAATGCAGCTTCTTTCCCAGAATTGTTTGGCTCCTGGGAAGTAAGCCGGGTCCTCTGAGGGACGCTGCCAGCCGCCAGGGGCAGTGTAACCTAGCCACACTGTGGTAGTCCACCGTTTTAGCTCCAGGACTGACAATCAAAGGCATCAAGGTCTAGCCCATGCTCTGGGAAACCAGGCAGCGCTGCACTTCTCGTATTGTTGCTGGTTCTCCCCTTACACTGGTCAAGGGCCTGCTCCTAGAGTTTGGAATTAGTCATGGCTCACTCTGACTCTCCTGAAAAGCACAGGGAGCTTCGCTCCACACTGTGGAGTGTGGAATGCGAAGAGACCAGTCAGGGTGGACTCTTCCGCTCCCAGTGCCCACACCATTCATTTCTCCAGCTCAGCAAGGGCTCCAAGGAGGAAGTCTTCCTTTCCAAGGGAAGATGCTGAGGACAGGAATTTAGCATGCGACAGGGTGACTTACAGGGTGTCAACCATCAGCTTTCAGTCTTAAAAAATGACACTCAATATTTGTATGTGCTCATTAATTTGTGTATTCCAAGTCTATTTGTTGCCATGTATTTTCAAACAAAAGACAAGCTCTTTATAATCTTTATAAATTATATATTTATGGAACTTGGTAACCTTGAACCAGTAATTTATCATTTACTCATACTCTATTAATAATTAATTTCGTATAAACTGTGAAGGTGGGTACTAACCATTCAGGAAATTCATTTCACATAATGGGCCTGTCCCCACCCTGAGGAATTAATATTATAACATCTTGAATTATAATTACTTATGCTTAGTCTTATGGCATAGCTAATCTTGGAAAATAATGTGCCAAGAGAGAATTAGGAGTGTCCGGATAAAGTGCAGAAATGCATATGGTAGCCATCATGTCAAAAAAAGGATATCTGTCAAAAGCCGAGTCCCTATATTATTTGACAAGAATAATAGACAGCAGGGTATAATCTGGATATCAACCATACATGTAACCAGTTAGTAATAAACTTGCTGATATAATGCATATAGGCCAATTTCTTTTTTTCCCCTATCCACTCTGTTTTATTTGTTAAATTGCTAAAAAGTCACAGGGGAAAATATTAACAAAAAATTAAATCAACACATTTAAATATCCATGAAATACATTTTCACTCCTACATTGCTTTGTACCTAAATGATGATCTCCGGGTCCCCAAAGAACCCCTGAGTTGTCTGGGAAACATTGCTCACAGCACCAGCCTTGCTAGGCCAGCGGGAGATGTGCACTGACATGAAGCCGGGTTAACGGGAGGGAGCAGAGCAGGCAGGGAGAGAACAGCAGGGCCTCGGTTCACTCTAACTCCCAAGAACGCAGGGAAGGAGCCGCTCAGAACAGGCCTTCCACAGCTGGGTGAGGACTTCCTGCCCTGGGCCTGTTCACAAGCTCCTCGCTGACAGCCGCGCTGGTGCAAGACCAGAGAGTGCTAAACAGAGCACATGGTCATGCTGGGATCGCCAGAAAGACAGGGACAGACCAGGGACAGACAGATAGACCAACCAGGTATATTACGCTGAAGAGGAAGAGAAGCAAAGTGGAGGATACCTAGACGATGAGGTGAGGAAGGGGAATCTCCTCTTGTTCCATGATGGCCAGTGGCTTTCTCTCCATGCTCCAAATCAAGACTTCTCACACTGGTTTTTCTTCTTTCTCTTCCTCTTCTTTATGTAAAATGTCCTAACGTAGTTCTTAGATAGGTTCGGTGGTTTCAGCTCTTGCTATAAATACAAATGTTAAAATCAAATCAGCCACAGAAGACTAGGAAGACAGTAAAAAATTAGAAAAATTAGAAAAATTTAAACCTGTTCCAACACAGACCCGGGATCCCCAGAATGTAGGAGTGTTGCAGAGCCCACCACTCTAGCATAGAAGAAGGCTGGAAATAAGAACAAAGTATGGACTGTTTTTTGCTGCACAACCTGAGGAATGAGGGAACAGGAAGTTGTGTCCAAGACAGTGGAAGAGGCTAATGTTCTCATGAGGCCGGAGGGACTGTGAAGTCAGCACTACCCTGGGGTTCTCAAAAGTGCATTTGTAGGCATGGGGGTTAGAGCTTTTCAGAGGAACAAGACATGTTTTAAATACTGAAGTACACATAAATATTTCCTTTAGTGCTCCTCAGGATTCAAACCAAGAAATTTTGTTTCACTTTTCTCAGTGAATTTAAGACAAGGTTTTGGTATTGCCTTCAAATACAGAGTTGTGGTTCCCTCCGATCTGATGGTGCTGAGGCACCCATCGCAGGTGGCCACCCAGGGCCAGCGGAAACGGTCACCTGAGTGTGTTGAGTTGCTTCCTTGTGGCCCATACCCGCAGTGCCTAGGAGCTGAGACCCACGATACTTGGTACAGACAGCCAGGTTTTTCTCTGAGGGCTGAAATGGACAGTCAGGTTCCCACAAGTGTGGGCAGCATGGAATACATGGAGTTCAGAGGACCCAGATTACTTTCTGAGAATCAACATTTCTGTCCCTGACTACTTGGGAAGGCAGAGGAATCAACAGGTTTATACCTGGCATAAGAAAGCCACAGGCTGGAGGGAAAGATTACAAAGTGATTACAAAGGTTCAGGCTCCTAAATACTTTACACTCATTGGGAACTGAGTTTGGAGGCACTGTCTGTGCACATGCCTTCTGTCACGGACAAGGTCCAGAGACAGCAAGGCTTCTCGGTTGCTAATCTTCGGCGGGACCGGGGTGGGGGTGGGGTGGGGGGTCGGGGGGGTGGTTGTTGCCTCAGAAATCAGGATCCCACATGATCGAACAGCCTTGGCCAAGGAAGGACTAGACATGAGCACGGAGCAGGGAGTTCGGAAAGCAAGGCTTTGAGCAGCGCGAGCCCAGAGGAAGTGGGTCAGTTCCTTCTCCCAAAGAGCCACAGAGCAGCACTGGGAACAGGCGCCCTTCCTGAGAGCCGGCTCTTTCCTGGGCTTGGAGCCCCAGGAACTTTCTCCCCAAGATCACACTTCTCAGCTGACAGCCAGGGAAGGACTCAGCACGATGCAAGAGGAGAAAATACACTTCCAGGAAGACTGCGAAGTGCTGGCTGGGGTTCAGGACCCAGGTCCACCTGTGGACAGCTTGTCCTGGGAAATGCTAGCTGGAGCAAAAAAGCATGAGGGAGGGAAACGTTATGAAATTTAAAACCTAAAGGAGGAATAAAAATCTGTCCCTGGGTGAGAAATTGCTTAAACCCTATACTTGAATGGTCCCTTTTGAAATAACATCATTTGACATCTCCTGTGTCCCATCTATGGTTTGGAGACTGGTTATCTTCTGGATTTCTGTATTAACCAAAGAAATGTTTTTATTTAGTTGCATCTTATCTCAGAAATACAAGGAAAGCTAAGGCCTAAGCCCTGTTTGAGTGACACATGAACTTCAAGACAAGTACAAGTGATGAGGTTGTTCCTCAGAGCAGCCAGGTGTCCTAAAGATCAAGTACATGATACACTATCAGCTTACTTGTCAACATCCAGGCACAAGACACATGTCACAGGGTAAAAAAAAATTTTTTTTTACTCTGAAAGGAATTATGATCCCTTCCAGCACCCATTTCCATGTTCTACAAAAATGTCATTGGTATTTTGATGTATAAAACACTCTTTATGAAAAGGAACACTGAACTTCAAGAGTTAAGTTGCCACAAAAATCAACCTGAACATTAATAAACACATATGAATATAGAAATATGGATACTTTATAAAAACAAATGTTGACTCATATGATAGTTTATAAAAATGTTCATTTTCAGGGTAACAGAGACAATGACCACACTGTCACAGGCACACACATACACACATTCTTCTCTTTGAATAGATCAACAGAAGCTGACAAAAATTTCAAAGTAGGGAGGATGCAATGAGTCGAGGAGAATTGTTACATTAAAGTCAGTGTTATCCGGTGCAGTTTTCTTCAGTTTGGTCACATTTAGGAATAGTTTTTAATCTAAAGTGCTCCACTTTTAGATCATCTAAAACTTACATGTGAAAGCATAGTTAAGTAAACATAGTTAAGTAAACTATGGTAATTTCAGATAAGAAACTATAGTCTGATCAATCACACTCAAAAACAAGACCAAAAAAAGGCAGAAATATTCTTAGGTAGGTATTAGAAAAAAGCCTACAATGTATAAAACTTCAACAATGCACAGGTGATTATTTTCTTTAGATATTTTGAATTTTCTGTATAGCAGGCTACCTATTTTCTAATAAGAAAAATGTATAGAAAGTCAAATGATTCTTAACCTAATGATAAAGCAATAAAATAGGCATGGCAGTAAATTGGGGACAGTGAATAATTAAAGTACCTGGATGTAGAGTAGAACACAAACTGTGGAAATCAAACTTTAAGAACAGAATGAAGTGGCTAAAGACATTAGGACAGACTGTACAGTTTAAAGTTCAAGTTTAGGTTCAGGCATGACAAAAATTAATGTAGTTTTTGAGCTACCAGTTGAACAAAGCAAAAGACACACTAAAGCTTGAGAGTACACAGTGACTAGCACAAAGCATGTAGCTTCCAAGGGAGAAACATGTTTGTTACTGGTATTCTGAGTACCTTGCATAAAGAAAAGGGCTAAGACTCTAGAATTAGAAGCCATTGAAAAAAAAAGGTAGAGTCATCAACCAAACACCAACTCTAGTTGTCTGTGAGCAAGTGTACTTTTTGCTAGGCTACAGTAATCTCTACTAGTTTATGTTTCACTTCTCTTGTCTTGTGCAATCAAGCCCTGCAATGGAAGTTTCAGTGCCTCAAGCCTAATGAAAAGGTAAATGTATGCCCAACGTACATAAATGGAAAAAATATCTCATGTTCATAGATTGGAAAATTTAATATAGTTACAAGCCTGTACTACCCAATATGAGCTATAGATTCATTGAAAATCTTGTCAAAATTCCAATATAATTTTTCATAAAAATAGAAAAAAAAAACCCTTAAAATTTGTGTGGAGCTAGATCTCCAAACTAATCTTGAGTCAACAGAACAAAGCTATAGGCATTTTACTATTGATTTCAAAATCTGTTACAAAGTTATGATAATCAAAACAATATGACAGTAAGATAAACATGGATATGTTGACCAATGGAACATGATAGAAGGTTAGAAATTTACAGTAAAAACTACACATTTGTGGTCAACTGATTTTCAAGAAAGGTGCCAAGAACGCACAAAGGACAGTTTCTTCAATAACTGGTGCTGGCAAAATTGGATATGCATGCGGGACAATGAAAGTTGACTTTATCTCACCCAAAGTACATTGCTCAGCTTGAAATGAAGACCTAGGACTGTAAAACTAGTAAAATATAAGGGAAATATTCCATGAGGTTGGTGTGGGCAATGATTTCTTAGCTAAGTGCTTCCAATAACAGGCAACAAAAATAAAAACGGACAAGTACAAACACATAAATCTAAAATTCTTCTGGATAACAAGCAAAACAATTAGCAGAATGAAAAGGTAACATATACCCTGAGAGAAAATACTAACAATTCATACATCTGACAGTGGGTTAATGTATGCAAGGAACTCAATAACAAGAAAAAAAAAATCCCTATTTAAAAAGTAGCCAAAGACCGTGAGTCGATATTTCACAACAAACATACAAATGACCAGTAACTATGTGAAAAATTGCATCACTAATCATTAGCAGAAGACAAATTAAAATCATAATGAGCTATCCCTTCATATTCACTGGATTAGCTTTTATCAAAAACAAAGACAGTAGCAAGCATTGGTGCAGATGTAGAGAGAAAGGCACACTGTAAATTAGAATGCAAATTAGTATAGTTCACTTGGAAAGCAGTAGGAGATTCTTCGAGGAAACTAAAAGTAGAATTAGCCATCCCACTTCTAAATAGTGGACAAAATAATTGAAATCAGTTGAAGAGCTACGTATATTCTCTAAAAAATATGTCATTTTGAATTAGGATATGAGTGTAACTTGACTGATATTTAGGAAATGCACACTGCTAGTTCCCTCAAAAGTGGTTGACCTGTAAGAAATGCACAAAGAAGAGTTTTAAGAGTCATTTTATCTTTATTCTTTATTATAATCTCTCTGTCCTAGGACAGGGAGTGTTCACTGTCAAATGTACGTGAAATATCACTGCGAGTCTGTCTGCTGTGTTCTGTATGCTTTCCCTCACAGGGAGTGGAAAAGTGCCAAATATGTTCTTTTTTTCCCTATGTTTTGCTGGCCTAAAGGATCAGGACTCATCAGAAAGGATAATAATCATTAATACAGCTTTGGGCAAGACATACTGCCATAAGGAGCAGCCAGGTTACCCTGGAAAATCCATGATTCGTACAATTGGGAGCTACTGAAGTTACTGATCTCCTATTTTCATTTTTAGTGAAAACCATTTTAATAAGTTATTTTCCTTATTCTTCTCGATATAATTACTGACTTCAGTGGTACAGAAGGTTTTATTCACCCTTTGCCTAAATTTATTCTGATCAAGTCATCTCAAGATTGTCTTATTTTTGGACAGTTTTAAAGTGAGTAATCCTGATAATCCTTTTGTTTGCTTGGCCATAAAGCTAGGCAATATTCCCAATCAAGGAGTGGCTTTGTGGGATTTTTCAGAAGCAAGAACTAAATTCCTAACCTGTGAGAAATCAAATCTCAGTGATTTCAAGGGAGCTGCACGAAATGACGAGGGCAAGAGCTCACATTTGCCCAGAATCCTAGCATCCTTCCTACAGGAGCTTTATTTTCTGCATACTTTTTGAAGAGAGGAGGCAATTCTGTTCTCCACTTGATATAAGTTGTGTATTTTCAGGTTGACCGCTACCTGAGAACAAATAACTATTAGTTTACATAATCTACCCTGAATAAATACGTAATTATCAGTGCAACATAAATCCAGTGTGTTCTGACTGCTGATCTAGAGTCGACACAGGTGTTTTGGGAATTGGGTTTAAGAGAGCAGCACCTTCAGGATGACTAGGAAGAAGGCGCAGTACGCCGTGACTGTTGAGCCAAATGTGGTCGAGATGGTAAGTATTGCGATTCTTAACAGCTTTCATACATATTTTTATTGTTTTCAGTGTTTAGCTGCTAACTCTGTCAGAAAATTCGGTTGCATTTTTCTATGTTTGCTGCTACAGTATGAATGAAATCTGGGATGTTATTATCCTTAATCACAGGATTGAAGAAACTGTTAGTAAACTAAATAGTGCTTCCCTATCACTGGGAAATCATGCATCAGAATTTTCACATAAACTTTAATATGCATGACAGATACCTCCTGGAAGGTAGGAGTAGACAAAATTTTGACAGATGATTAGAACGTCATATCTGCAGCAAATATTACCTTATTACTTTTATATATATTTAGTTCAATGAAAATACTTACCTTACTGTGGCCTACTGGAATTTACATCAGTAATTACAATAAATGTCTCATGTTAGAGAGACTGAGGCTTATGACTGAATTCAGGTTTTTCACATATAATCTATAGTTTTTAAGAAAATATTTTCTAAAAAGTGACTACTATCTTCCTGAAAAAGAAAAATGAATTTTGCTATTAACCCGAGGTTATACACACAAGAAAATAAAAATAAGATTTGATATACAAATTGTTTTTTAATTTGAAGTTTATTCTTGCAGCAAATTTGGATTTTATAAGCTGAATTTATATTTGCCTTGTATCTGAAGAAAGCTACAAGTGTTCTTGATTTAGCATAATATGTACATTATTTTTTTTCAAAAATATACTGACTATGATCTGTAGAGTTTCCTCACAATAACAAAAATTTATAAAATTCATCTCAGTAAATTAAATAATTATACCAAGAAAACAAATAACAAGCCAAACTTCTAAGTTTGTGAAGAAAAAATATAAAAGAAAATATTAGAATTGTCCAGTTTTTATATTCTGCTAGACAACCTGTAACATCTCACATTAACAAAAGTAGGAGGAGTTTTTTGGACAAGTATTATCAGAATGCTATATTCTTATTTTGGAATATTTAAAAGGTATAGAAAATTTTAAAAATGAAATTTTAAAAAATCACACATGTTCCTGCTCAGAGAAAATCAGTGCTAATATTTTCTTCTCCATCTAATCTGATTTTATTTTTTCCACACGCATTCTTGTCAATTAACCTAAGGATTTTCTTTAAAAAATTCAATAAAGATAGTAATTGAAATTCAGCAAACTAAAACTTTTTTTAGAGGTACATTTATTCAAGTTGTGCTTTTGTTCCATAGTAAAGTTTTATGGATTTAGGTAAATCTGATGTGTTTTTTATGCTTGCCTATTTTATATATTTTATTACTATTATTGAAAGCAAAACACACTCATACATACACACAAAAGAATTGTTTTATAAATATTTCATATTTTTGTAACTAGCCAACTAATTAACTTATTATTTGAATAGGTAATATAGTTGAGTATTTGAAATTCTGCTTATGGAAAGTCAGATCATCTGTGTGTGATTAAACTTTTGTTTTTACATATTTATTATTTTTATACACTGCCAAATACTTCCAGGAAAACACTGTGAAAGAGATGGAGGACTTTCTCCACTTTTTTTTTTAGTGCAAAGGAATGCTCCTGATATTTCACTGTTAAATGTGATGTTGGTCATTGTTTTGAGGTAAATATTATTTTTATTTTTAGTTCATTGAGATTTGTTTGACTTAGCTGTTTTTTTCAGAACTTAATGCTAAACTGTGTCAAATAATCCTTGGACTCTACTGAGGTGATCTATTCATTTTCCATCCTTGATCATTTGATGTGAATAAAATATTTGTGTGTTTTATGTCATTAAACTATTAATACAGTTTCAGAGACCCCTAGAATTTGATTATTCATCACCTAATACGTGTTGAGCTCACCTCGCTTTCTATTTATATGCTACCCAGTAAAATAAAGTTTCCTTGTCCTTGGCAATCAGGGTTTGTTGACTTACTTCTCCATGTGCCTGTTTATTTGTGAGTTCATTTCCTTCTTTGTTTCTGTGCAGTGTCCCGGAGACCCGCTCTGTCCGAGTGAAGGAACTCACTGTGGCTGTAGACCTCACAACGTGATAATCCAGCCACAGATGGTAAGGTGTGGGGAGGAGAGGAGAAGTGCCAGGCATGCTCTGGAGCAAAGGTGAAGCAGGACAGGGCAGTGCCCCCATCAGCTCCCTCTGGGGTCCCAGCTGTGGATCTCCTGCAAATCCCTGGGACCCACAATCCTCACCAGGGCATCAGGCTGAATTCTGTATTGTTAAGATCTTGTCCCACAGCAGAATGACTTTTTTCTGTTTTCTGTGTTCGAATTTAATAAAATTCCTTTTCTTTATGTTTGACATATAAAATGTATTTAGCTACCAAATATTACTTACCAACCTCAATAGGGAATGTGAAAATTAGAAATAATGAATATCGAGATTAAAAAAATACCTTGCACTTTTCCACACCCAAGATAACCAATGTAAATGTTTTAATATGTCTTTCCATTATTTTTCTGCCCATTAGGACTAATTAGATAATTTAATTTGAACTGAGATGTCAGTAGCTGACAATACCATAATTCCTCAGGCAATCTATTTGCATTTAAGATGAAGCTTTATTACTTTAATAGAAGAGATAAGTAGGAAGGGGGACTTTGTTCTCAGAGACTCACAGGTGTGATGTATGTGTCAGTATGCATTTTGCATATGTAATGTGTGTGAGTATATGTGTGTGTGTGTGAAAGAAACAGACAGAAAAAGACAGCAAGATCTGAAAAATGTACATTTTCCTTACAGTGTTTGGAATAATGAAACATGCCTTGCTCTTACTGAAATCCCTTACTTAAGTCACCACTTTATAATTTGCTGATAGAGTCATTTTCATTAAACCTCTGCAGGCCACAGGACAACCATGGTCACTCTGGAAGACATGTCTGGTGTGTCTCTTGGCCTGCTTACTCACCGCAGCCATTGTAGTGCTGATCTCACACTTTGGCCCCTTTGGCAAGCCCATCAGCAATACCACCGTCATCATCCATGCAGATGGAAAATGCTCTCAAGATGGCACAGTCCCTAGTCCTACCACAACTCTTCCAATAACCACTTCGGAACCTCCGAGCACCATGTCTTCCACTCCTACAACCAGTGGAAGTACGACTACTGGTGAATCCACAACTCCAGTGGGGACAACTGCCTCAACTACCAGGACAACTGTATTCCACGAGGTTATAATTGAGGATGACTACTAGATACTACAGCTTCTGGTCCAGATCTAGGCTTCACCCTACAGGAAGTGCGCCCAGCATTCGCTCCCTTGCTGTGAGCTTCTGGTTTTATAAGGACTTACTCTTCTTGCTCTGTGCTCTGCAGGCTTCTCATGTGGTGATGACCCAGTCTCAGCCTGCTGATGTTCAGATGACTGGGAAAAGATAATGACTGTGAATCTGGGTGATTCAACCAGGCACTGGCAGAGTATTTTCAAAGACCCCTCTCTTGTACAACCTGCCTCACTCTTCAGTAGAGAAGATTTCAGCTCATACAAAGGCTGCCATGGAGCCCTGCTCAACTCAGCTTCCTGAATGCTGTGTCTGCATCCAGCATCTACCACTTGACCCATGTGGATTTTCTCTTAATCTCATATATTTGACCCTTTTTCAGTATTTTTATGCCACCTGGGGAAGAAGCTAATATTTGACTGGAGATTAACAAGCATAATTTAATAAATGGTGATTGATCTTTCCAAGGGGGCCTTCTATTTGAGAATTCACAAATCATGGTAATCTGTGAGGAGTAAACACGGAAATATTCTGAAAAAAGTTGAACATGAGAAAAGGGCAAATGTTTAGATTTAGGAGATCACTAAATAGAAAATGAAAACACCAAGCAAGTGTTACAAAATTAAATCAACAGCACACTTCGAGCTCAAATGTAAACAAGTGACATATTCACATGCACTTGCAATTTCTCATGAAGATTGCCAATAAAATTCTCTATATTTGAGATTACTTAATTTCTAAACTATTCTGAACTATTATTTAGACATTTAAAGCTTTTTAGTTGTTTTATAACAACTTAGAGGACATATTGCTTATAGTTTGTTGTGAAATATAAGATGTTCTGTGCTACACTACAAGTGGTTAATACAGTACTATTTAGAAGTGTACATTTTTCAGTCTTGAAAAGACTTTAGAAGTAAAAAAATCTGCCTTCCTTACTGTCAGCCTACTAACTACAAAAAGGGAAGGTTAATCCAAGAAAGACAAGCCAAAGACTTAGACCTGGTGAATCAACATCAGAACTCATGTCATATGCTTTCTGATTCTATTTTGTGCGCAGTTAGAGGTTCTACACATATTCTCAAAGCACTGTTTCATTTTTCAAGATTTCCCAAGGGAGAAGACTTTGTACTTTGCATAAATCTAGGTTTGGTTTCTGCGGTCAGTAATAGGCCATTTAGATGAGCTATCAAGTCCTTGTTGAATAATCAAGCTCTACATAAGAAAAAATTAGAAATTATCGTTCTTTAGATAGCAGCTAATATTATTTCTCAAACTGGATAAACATAAAAATTTTAGTATTTTAAGAGTTATTAGACAAATTACAAACGTTGAGCAGTAGTTCTTAACAATGATGAGAAGAATAATGTAAATGTTAAAAATAAATTTTGTTAAGCTCTAGATAGGATTGATATAACTCTAGATAAGAATAAAATACAAGATGGGCCAGGGAGTTAGCTCAGTGGTTCCGGCGCCTGCCTTGCAAGCACAAGGACCTGGGTTCAATTCCCCGGTGACCACATACCATACTGGGTGTGGAGACTCACGCCCAGCAGCAACCAGTACCACATACCACAGTGCCGGGTGTGATGGCTCACACCTGCAATCCCAGTACTCTGGAGGCAGAGGCAGGAGGATTGCTCTGATGGGAGTTGGAGGCTGAGCTCAGGGCCAGCCTGAACTACAAAGCGAGACCCTGTCTCAAAAAAAAAAAAAAAAAAAAAAAAAAAAAAAAAAAAAAAAAAAAAAAAAAAAAAAAAAAAAAAAAAAAAAAAAAAAAAAAAAAAAAAAAAAAAAAAACCTAAAAAAGAATAAAATACAAGAAAAAAAAAAGAATAAGATACAAGAGAGTAAGTACGCATGCATTTTTTTCCACAGCATAACTTTAGAACAATGTAAGTTTTATTTTATTTTGAAGTAAGTGCTTGTAAAGGGGAAAGCTTAAAGTTACTGGGATCAAATTACTCATGTAATTTAAACTGTCTTGTGATCTGGAAGTAAAAAAAAAAAAGTGAGGAATTCTCTAAAGACATAAAGAGTAATGCAACATGTTAGGTATAAGACCCAACTTGACATAAAAACAGCCATTTTGTTAAAAATCCTTCACTTTGTATGTATCCTGTAAC
This sequence comes from Petromus typicus, assembly GCA_004026965.1. NCBI lineage: Eukaryota > Metazoa > Chordata > Mammalia > Rodentia > Petromuridae > Petromus > Petromus typicus. The sequence goes on from PVIR01009946.1 coordinate 34,816, forward strand.
CTCTCTGTGAATCCAGAAATTGTCTCCTTGGAAACTATCCACCCAACTGATGCACACAGCTGCAGATTGTATGTTTTTAGAATGTACTATTCTATAGTAACTAGTGATCTAATCATTGCTATTGGCTTCTGTAATGACTTGCTTCTATGCTTTAACAATAGAATGACCTAATCACTTTTGCATAAAAACCATCTGGTAACAGGTGTGTGTGGGGGGGGGTAGTAGAGTTTTCCTTTAAATACTGTGCCCCAGTTTACTCATTTGTCTTCTTCCACATGGAAGGATGGCCCTCAGCTGAGTAATAAAGCTCTTGGTTGGATCTTCAGATCATGTCGTGTCGTGAGAGACTGTCTCTTTGGGACTTGGTCCCAACATTAGCTATTCTGCAAACCCTTTTTTTATTGGTCAGTGTTTGCATTGCATAATACTTATATTTGCTGGGAGAAACTGGTACATATATACTTATATATTGATTAATTCTGAGGCCCTTTATTTTCCCTTTCTTCTTTCCCTCTCCCGTGCCTGTATCCTTTTTCCCAAGCCTGAAGTAATTAGGTGCTCTGATAAGAGTGTTCTCTTTCCTGACCTTTACTGGCATCATAGAATATGACAATATGAGGGTAAACCTTCTTTGTGCTGAATGGACATCATCTCTAGGAAGTTGCCTAGGTTAAATATTGGTTGGAGGACAGTTTACTGAGATGACCAGCTTTTTGTGCATAATAAAATGGAGACATGAGGAACTCTCAGATTTTTTCTTTTGTATTGTATTTTTACAATTTAATAAAATAGTCAACAGAATTGTGGAAAACATTTCTGCTTGTTAAATTTACAATCTGACAATGGATGTTCAGTGTACTTAAAAAATACAGAGTGAAGTGTGTGTATTCAATAGTAGTTCACCCATTAGCTGGAAAGTTTCTCTAAAACATTTCACAAAACATTTGTGAGTGAACATTTGTTCTCAAGTCCAAGTAAACTTATGGGGAGTTTAAAAATTCAGTTTCCAAATACACTTCTTAACAAATAAGGATACAATTCACTCCTTTAGATGCTGTGTGAGAAAAATGTTGTATTAGACATTTTTCCCCCAAACAGGCCTATTTATTGACAGTAAAAAATCTGTCATCACAAGCAGTCCTGCTTCATTGTCCATGTGTGTCCATGTGTGTTTCAAGGAAAACCTATGGGAAGCACAGCGTTTATGTCTAAGCTGATATTTGAAATTGAAATATGCAATTTTCAATTGATAATTGAAATTTCAATTCAATTGATCATTGAAATATGCAATTTCAGAATCTTCCTGGGTCATCTGGACTTGATTATGATTTGGGACTTCCCGGTTAGTTTTCAATGACCACCAAAGCATCTCATTAATTATCACGAGAGCAGCGGGTGTTGTTCTCAAGACAACATGTTTTGGTTTTGTCACCCCTCTGTAGACTTCCATGAAGAAAATGAAAGCATTTGCACCTGTCCTTCTTTATCTTTGGAAACAATCCTGACCGTTAGTTTCTTCCTGAAGTTGAAGCGTGTTAACATGTCCAGAATGTACCTCACGGCAGAGTTTAAACAAAATAAACATGTGGTATGTTAACAATAGACGGGAGAAAGTAAAACGATTGTGTACAACAACCCATGCCAGCTTCTATGTACTCTAGCTCAAAATTTCTCTGGTGTAGTTTTGTTTATACAAAATACTGTAAAAATGGGTGCTTCTCTACCTTTTGTTTTGGTTTATATATTTGCCTCTATCCTAAACACAGGCTAATCCTCCCTGTATAGGCTAATCTTAAAAACAGAGCAAGAAACCTCAAATCATTACTGACTACTTACTACACCCGAGACATCTGTATCAGGTGAAAATGATGAATGTTCCCAAATGAAAATGAAGGTACAGGAGGTACAGAAAAATAATAAGGAAAATTTTCTCTCTCACATACATTAAAAGATTGGTCCAGAATTAGAAAAAAAAGTTAATACATAATCACCAGAAACCCAGCTAGATTTATTTCATTGGTCATATTCTTGTTGTACACCTTGCATTTCTTGGTTCAAAGTAACTGCTTAAGTTCTAGTATATACACATTTCAGCCAACAGAAAGGAAAAGCATTGGTTATTCCATTTAAAAATACATTTCAGAGGATGAGTGAGCAATTCTTTTCTATCCCATTCACAGAAAGTGGTTAAGGAGTCAAACATAGCTGTTAAAAGTTTGAGGTGTACTATTAATGTGGTGAGCTAAAACGGGGGCTCCACTTACAGGACAAATAGGTTAAATGGATATTGGAAGATAAAGGAGATTGATTGCTACAGCTAAATTTAAAAATATTTTAATGAAAAAGCATTTCACTACAAAATCCTAATCCCCTCATGATCCTTAGGTATTTTTCAATGTTCTTGAGAATTACAAAATTGTACCAATATCTAAAAAAGATGAGTAATTTGCAGTGTCAGAGTGAGCTGGCCTCAGGTATCCCGCCTCAGGGAGATCCGTCTGCGCAGGTGCAGCAGCAGGAGCCCATCCCAGGGGTGGCTCATGTCTCTGCCCCACGTCTTCACAGAACCCAGCCCTGTGCTGCTAGGGAGAAAAACAAAGCAAGCATTTGATGAATTATGACACTGGCACCATCACAGAGTAACCAGGAAGGAAGAGACCTTGGAGATTATCCAACCAAACTCTTTGCCTTCTGAAGGGACTGATCCTGGAACAGTCTTTGGCAAGCTCTAAGTAGGCGCAGGTCCAGTGCAAAGGTCTTTCATGGTGCATTAGTGGTAAAGCAGAGATCAGAATAAGATCTAATGCAACCTTTGTGCATCACATCATGTGAGTTTCATTTTGGCTTTCTCCCTCCCCATATAAACTATGTTGAAGTAAGGTTTTATTAATTGCTATTTAATTTTAGTGCATTTTATTTCCAATTAGAAAAAAGAAAATGAGGTTCTTCAGTAGAATTTCTCTCTTGATATTTTCAATTTTATCTTTCATTTTCTCGGAAGTTCAGGATTTATTAGCTGACCTTTGGACAATTATCTTGCCTTTCTTTGCCCCAGGCTCCCTGTCTAGAAAGTGGGGATACAAATACCACCTGGATCATATATTTTCTGTGAAATGTAGCTGGATTAATATATAAATATATATCATTCGATAAAGAAAATAGTCACATAATTGTGAAGGCTGGGAAGATATCATAGAGGTATCTCAAAGTTGTGAAGAGATTAGAAATTGATTGCAATTTTAAAAATAAGTGAATATGCAAAAAGACTTTTAAAGGATTATAGATGAGGGATACATAGGAGGTGCAATGATTCACCTTGGGTCCTATAAGAACAATCCAAGTAATGGGCAACTTGTTGGCTAAATCACTCATAGAGATCACACCAAGCAGATTTTTTTTTGAACGCAAAAACAATTTTTAAAGTTCAACTGTTTTGAGTACCGGGGAGGAAGGTCTTAGTACAGAAAACTAAGATATCTAAAAATTATTACTTATTAAAAAGTGATATTTACTTATTGAAGGAAACACCACTTTGAATGTGTCACCATTCTATGATACTTCAGATTCTCATGGAACTTTTTCTCAGCGACATCTCAGTAACATCTTTGTAGTCAAATTGCCAAATCGGCTGAATTGTTCTGGCCTGTGACATTAGTCAGAGGCAGGGGATAAGCTCGTTTACCTTTTATGGTCTCTTCTCCCTGGAAGAGTGTCCTTATCATGGCACAGTGTAGTGTGGTATCTCACAAGGAGCATGACCTACACCATTTTCTCCCTAAAACTGAAACACCTGCAACAGCCAACATTAGACCTGAAACCACAAGACAGCGCTGAGATCTTGTTTCTGCCACTTGTCAGTCGCACGGGCCTTTCAAACTGGTTTTCAGCCTGTTCATCTATAATGTGGTGATCTTAAAGCTTATTTCTAAAGTTGTTTGAAGCTAATTGAATATCATGAGCATGACAACATTCTCTGAGGTAAAGGATAATGCCAGTGAAGGGTGGCATTATATTATTTTCATGTTTTTATGACAGTATAAATTTTTAAATTTAGAACCACTGAAAATTTCACATTTAGGTATAATACGATTCTTTCATTTTAGAAGGGTGAAACTGTGACCCACCATGGACATTTTGGACAGAGCTGAATTCTAGTTTCATGTGTAAGTTGTGACTTCCTCAGGGAAAATATTTAGTTCCCCTTTGTAATAGTAATGTATAACTTGTAGAATTACAAAGATTAAGTGCATGAAGATGGTGTTAACAGACTAAATAGGTTAATAATCTGCCTGTAGAATAATTATAGCACCACATACTAACCACTGACCAAGTGTCAGTACTTGTTAAATGTTCTGATTTTCAATTTTAAGACCCTGGATTATGCATGGTCTGCCCGAGGAGTTCTTCAAGGCCCAGATTGGGGCAGTTGCCATGTGTTTTCAGTGATACCACAGACTGTTTCCATTCCATCTGTCAGGTGTTTAGCAATTCCAACACAATCTATTTCTTCTTCCCTTAAAATCCTTTTCTCCACAGGCACCAGCTATTACTTAAGAACATTAAGCTTGGGGCCGGGGAGTTAGCTGAGTGGTTCCAGCGCCTGTCTTGCAAGCACAAGGACCAGGGTTCGATCCCCAGTAACCACATACCACACTGGGCGTGGAGACTCACCCCAGCAGCAACCAGTACCACATACCACAGTGCCGGGCGTGGTGGCTCACGCCTGTAATCCCAGCACTCGGGGGGCAGGGGCAGGAGGATTGCTGTGATGTGAGTTGGAGGCTGAGCTCAGGGCCAGCCTGAACCACAAAGTGAGACCCTGTATCAAAAAACAAAAACAAAACAAACAAAAAAACCCCACAAAACAAAACAAAAAAGAACATTAAATTTGTTTTAGGTAGTCCACTTCTTAGGTAACTATCCAGCAGGCCTATTTGAGGAGAGGATCATTTCTAAAATTTTTGTTTCAAACTCATGGTGAGTCACACTCTTTGCACAACAGTACCAATTTCTTATCCCTATATACCATATTTACCTCCTTTTTTCATGACTTCTGGCTTTGTAAGCTTTGTACTGGAAGAGATGGAGCGTCTTCATCCTCATTTATCATCTATAACCAGGTTATTCATCCGAGTGAATAAAACTTTCAAAGCAAAATTTCTCCAAACTGTGACTGGATTATGGGAGATTAGTAAACTCATAGACAGCTTTGAACACAGTAAACCAATATTAAGTTACTAATGGAAACATCGTTAAGACTCTGCTGCCAAAGAGTGGCACTGTCTGCCTGGAAGCTCCTACTGGCACTGGCTCCTGTTAGGTGTTGCTTCTATGCATTGTGCTCACCTGGGATTTCATACACCACTCCACACCCGAGTCACAAGTTACAGGAACTTCCCAGCAACCTCCAGTTATGGCAGTAACTGTGACTTACGACTCGGGTGTGGAGTGGTTCAGAGGAAATGAGAGCGGATGCCACTTGGGCTGGAGGATCTTCTTTTCTAATCTTGGGTAACATGTAGAAGTACCCAGTACATGTGGGGCCACCTGGGGTCCTTGTGACTTTTGAGGGTCTTCCCTCTGAGGAAACTAATGAAATAACGGCCTTTGGAGTGTGGCTTAGACTTGGGCTTCTTTGATTTTCATTTGTTTCGTTTTCTGACTTACATGAAATACATGTTCATAGTGAGAACAAAATGGGCAGCTCAAAGATGTATATGGGAGAAAAAGAGGGGAAAATCACCAATTTTTTTTAACACTAGAAACAATGAATGTCAGTATTTTCATTTACTTGAAAGACTATATGTACTGTGGCCATGTGTATCAAGATTTTACAAAAATGTTCATATCCTTAAATATAGTCATTCTGCTTGTAGAACCCAGGAGGAAGATAAAAATTGGTGTTCAAAGCTGTTCATTTCAGCCTTTTTATAGATAGTGAAATGCAGAAACAATCCAGCTGCCCCAAACAGAAGAGAGACTAAGAATAACCAAAAGCAGGAAAACCCTTGAAAAGATGGGACTTGTCTCGGACAGAGTACCCAAAAATGTGCCCCTAAAACTGGAAGGAAAAGGAGGGAACTATGGGGCAAAGGGATCCTCCAAATCCCAGGAGCATGGAACAAGGGCCATGCATGAAATTATCACCAACCCATCACGCTTTAACATGTGTGTTATTGGAGATTCTCTCCCCAAATGCAGGAAGCCTCGTAGAAAAGCTCAGTACTGAGGAGCAGTGGAGAACATCAAGTAATGACTTGACTCACAGCCTAGGTTTCCCATCCCCTTCTGTATGTCTGGACCGTCCCGAGTTTCCTGGCTATCAGAGGAAGAGAGACAAGCTCTGCTTCCGAACTCCACCTATACCAGTTCTCCAGTGTAACTCATCTACGTCATATGTTCAACTGGAAACAACACAATGTCGAGCATAGTCTACTTCCTGTGTCCTCACCTCTCTTCCCATACATTTTCTTCCCGTGGGTCATTGCCTTGGTCCTATTACTACACAATTCAGATCTGCTTCAGAAGATCCCTAATTTCCTAGGGTACTCTGAGTCAAAAAACATTACCCAAAGGCATGAGATCTTTTCTGCTTTTTACCAGCCTTCTGAATGATAACAATGTCTATTATGTAGGAGTGATATTTTTGTTAAGCATTTACAAAATAAAGACATTTTTTGTTCTTTCTGTTGGGACTAAGTTCCACTGAAACAGTCTCTCAGGACATGTCATGATCTTAAAGTCCAACCAAGAGCTTTATTATTCAGCTGAGGGACTGATCATGCTGTAGCCTGAGAGATTGTCTCAGTGGGACTTAGTCCCATCACTTTCATGAAATAAATTTGTAGGCTAAGGTAGTGGGAATCTCAGAGGGAGAAGGTATTAAGGTACATCTTAACACCTTGTCTCCTTTTATGAGATTAATTGTATACCTCAGTAAGTACGTTTTTATGTGTACATTACAGTTTCATTGTATTGTTTCACTTGTATTGCATTAATGAACACAGAGGAAGTCAGAGGTGGATTTTGATATAGTATAACCTGAAAATCTTTAAAGCTCCCAAATATCATCCTTTAAAGCCACTCATTTTAATGGAGGTACTGCTTATGAAGAGTGGGTCAAAGCCAGTCATTTCATTCAGCTCCTAATCACCATGCCCAGGCAGAGTGAGTATTTGAGACTTGGTTAGCAGCTGGTTGGAGAGGCCGGGCATCCAAACAGTGAGGTACTATGGTCTAGAGCTCAAGGTGGAAGAGGCCAGAACCTTTGAACTGGAGAGAAAGCTAGAGCAAAACCAGGCCAGAACCAAGACAGGCTTGGGAGGAGTAGAGGACAGAATAGAAAACTCCCTAGAACACAAGGGTCAGGGAAAGATGCTTCCAGAATAAGCATCAGGAGAGCTGATTTTTATAGCAATGATTTAGAGGACTTGTCTCACTAGACTGAAGCAGAGGTTTCATCAGCTGTATCACAAATGTGTCAGGAACACAGGCCCTCAGTGATATCCCAAACTTAATGAAACAGAAATTCTGGGTGGAGCATGACAGAAAGCTCTCCTTGGGATTCTGATGACTCCTTGAATTTGAAAATTGCTGCTCCAGCTCAGTCAAAGGAATTAGTGGCAGATAATTTTGTCTTTTCATAAGCATGTTCTGGCTTGAAAGTAGATCAAATATACATTCTCCTCCACTTTTTCAGATGACCAGTCACAAAATATCAGAGATGAGTTTTACAGAAAGGGAGGATCCTTAGCATCCAGGCCCATCTAATAAGTGATTATTTTTGCTGAGGAACCACAAGATTTCAGGAAGCCTAAGGAACAATATTGATGTTTTAACACACAGAGAGAAGAGTGCTAAAATGATGATCCTTGATTAATTGGTGAAGAAATATAACTAAGGGGATGTCACCTTGTGATAAAATAGTTCGCACCATATGGAACACCAGTATGTATTATTATTTATGAAATGTCCCTTGAAATAGGTAAACTACTATACTTACCTATTTTGGCTCCAACTTTCTACTAACCTATTTTCATTCATTATCTCTCTAGAGAACATAAAAGCCTAACCACGAGGAGATGAGGAAATTATAAATAGAGCTACAGGCAGCCTTTCCCCCAAACGAATCAATCCTTTGTGGTTGAATTCTCTGCCTTGGCTATTTTGAAGCAAAAAGAAAATAAAATGACAAAAAAAAAAAACACAATGATGACTCCCCCATTCCCTGGACTCAGTAGTTCATGGCACCATTTTGGATTTATGAGACTTGAGTTCCAGCCATTTTCCTCTTCCCAATATTTATTGGATCAGCTGAATGTAAAAGTTGCAGGCACTATGACACAACAGGAAGCATCAGGACATGGAAGGAGTGGCTGAGCTCAGTGAGGCAACTCAGGCCCCTCTCAGCGAGATTATGTGCACCACGGAACGCAGAGATCTCTAAACCCTTCCCCGGGCTCTGCCTCCTTCCATTGTGTCCAGGTGCTTACATAGTGCAGGACCTCAGCACTTGATCACCTGCCAGAACTCCTCTACTCTTTACCTCTGTAACTCTGCTTTCCTATTTATTCTTCAGAAAGATCTTTCCTGGTGCTACAATCTAAGTCATATCCGTTAGTTATATTCTTTCTATAACTCCTTCATTTTATCTTTATAACTTTCGGACCCTGTAACTTTCTACTTGTCTGCATGCTTACTGTCTGAAGTTTATGCACCATGGACATCACTTCATGGTGCTCTCCTTGCTTTTAGAGCAATACTTGAAGGTTACTTATTTTGAGTTCTTGCCATTGAATATTTTCATAGTCAGTTAGTGAGCCCGATCACAGGTTCATGCTGATTCTGGTTTTTAGTGTCTCCTTGGCTGACTAAATAAATCATCGGTAAACAACTTCACCCAGAAGCTTCCTTATTATGTGTAACCAGGTTAAATTATTATTATTATTATTTTTTTTTTTTAGGCTTTTTGAGACAGGGTCTCACTTTGTAGTTCAGGCTGGCCCTGAGCTCAGCCTCCAACTCACAGCAATCCTCCTGCCTCTGCCTCCCGAGTGCTGGGATTACAGGCATGAGCCACCACGCCTGGCACTGTGGTGTGTGGTACTGTTTGCTGCTGGGCGTGAGTCTCCACACCCAGTATGGTATGTGGAACCTGGGTGCCTGCGCTTGCCAGACAGGCGCCGGAACCACTGAGCTAAATCCCCAGCCCCGCAACCAGGTTAAATTAGAGACACAACTACCTTGACGGTTCTCATCACTAGTGGTTCTCCTCTTTCTAGGGTCAAAGCTGAACTCTCATCTCGAATACCTTTATTGTCTATGGTTGCTGTAATACCTACTGCAAAATTATTGGGTTAAAAGAGATGTATTCTCTTTGTAGATCAAAAGCTCTGGATGAGTCTTACAGGGTTAGAATCAGGGTTGGTTTCTTCTGAAGTTTCCAGGGTATAATCCGTCCCTGTTTCATACTCTAGAGAAATCTGGTACATGGTTGCGTCGCCCTATCTTGTGTGCCTGTCATCATATCACCTCTCTTTCTCTCCACTTCAGTCTTCCTCTCTTAGCATCATTGAAATTACACTAGCCTGGTAAATCCATAGTGACCCTCTATGTTATAATATTGTTGATGTAATCATACCTAAAATTTCCTTTTTACTATATAAGTTATGTGTTCATAGATTTTAGAGACCAAGTGTGGAGCCATCTTTGGGAAGCATTATTTACCCTCCTATAGCATCACAGGAGTGGTCGGTGCCCTTGCTTTGTAAATTAACTAGAAGTAGCGTTATCAATTCTTTATTTCTGGCTCTTTCAGATGAGATTGGGTATGTACAGGGTGGAATGGCTGTAAACTATTTCTGGCTGTTTGAAAAAATGAAAGATCAGTTTATTAGAGTTAGACACAGAGATGGAAGGAGATCTCTGCCAATCCCCTGTCTTGTTTGATTTACTTTTGCACTTGCACTAACTCCTGATATTTCCTTTGTTTTGGTTGGCAGACACACAGACAAGCACAGGAGTCAGCAAAGCCCTGACAGCTTTTTAAAAAAATCGTTTGAATGCTTCATCTTTATCCCTACGTTCCACAAGTTTGGAGTCTTACTATCTCCTACCCTCATTCTTCAGACTGTGCTGACCGGACCTGGTTCGCCTCAGGAGTTGAGCGTCATGTTGTGAGGCCAACAGGAGCGGCATCTGCTGAGTGTGGGCCAGAGGGATTTCTACCCATTGAGTTTTCTCACTTTTCAGTCCAACTCTCACCTCTCTCCATGTACAAGGCAGGACAGAGTGAAGCAAAGCAAGAGGATGAAGTGAGAGAATAAAAATGAATTCATGCTGCAAGTGAGCTTGGAGAAGTCTCATCCAAAGCTGCATAATTGAAATCACCCTACTCCCTTCTACAGGACAAAGGGAAACAGAAGTCCAGGGAGCTTTTCTTTCTTCCTCTGAACAGCAGGTCCATCTAGTGTTCCACACTGAGGCTTCCCAGAGGACAGGAGCTCTCGCTGGGGCCCCTCTCTCCTACTTCCACTCACCCTGCCAAAGATCCTCAGGGCTTCAAGAAACACAAAGCCAATCTTCTAAATTAAACAGCACCTTGATGTCTTAATCTCTGTCTAGTAATCCTGAATACCACAGAGATGATTAGAGGAAAACCTACTGGTGGAACAGTTTCTTGTTCAAACATGAATATCCTTACTCAGGCATAATTATACCTTAAACTTTCAGAGAGATGTTTTTATTTGAAGATCGAAAAGATTGTTTTCTAATCTCCGGCTGACAAGTGGGAATTATCGGTGATCCCAGCCTGACCCTTCTTTTTTTTGTGTGTGTGTGGAAGTAAATAATGATACTCACTTCCCTGTAAAAGATACTTTTCTAAATGGTATAAAGGTGCTACTGGGGAAAGAATTCATCGCTAGAGAGGTTATTTTTGTGCTAATGGGGAGAAAATGAATTTTTTTTTTAGATTTGAGTATTTATTGGTACATTTTATATACACATCATGATCACACTCAACATTGAGAATTTGTTACCAGTATATGACATGACTTCTTTTTCTCAGAAACTAAAAATGAGAAGGTGAATTTTGACAAGTCTAAATACTTCTGGGAGCCAGGAAGCAGTCTTGAGGAGCCTGAGATTAGGGACTGGTTTGGCATAAATCAACTTAACCCTACATTTAGTACTCCTAGACATTAATATTATTCTCTGAATTAGAAAAACTGAAACATGTTCAAAGAAAATAAGAAAAGATTTTTAAAAATCCTTCACATCATTACCATACAAGCACTGTAAACATTTTGATATATGATTCTTTAGAATTCATTTATGTGTATTTTCCACATCAGTATCATGCTTTCCACAAAATTATATAGCAAAATACCTATCATATTGAGGTTAATTTCTTCTTATCCACATATGAAAGCATTATAAACTCCACCAAAGCTGCATCACAGCACAACATGATACTTTTAAGTGGCTTTGCAATATCATATGGTCAGTTTGACTCATATCATGTAGGGTCTCGTGACCATGAGGATCATGGTCACTAAGAACAGGACAGAGAGCATATGCTGAGAAGCAGCCATGTCTCAAAGCATGATGTCAAGATTCTCTCCTCTGCAGGGTGCAAAGCTCCAGGGAAGGGTTTGGGGAAGACAGTGGCATTTCTGCTCCATCTCTTCCTGAGAAGGTTCTTCCTAGTCTTGAATGTCTAGCTGGGAATTCAGGATTGGATGCTCCTGTTTCTTCTGAGTCAGATCACTCTCCCTGAAAACTGTGTTGAAGAGGATCCTCCTGCAATCACTTGTAGAAGTGGAGTATTGGGTCAGTCAGGATTTGGGTTGAGAACAGGCATCAGTCTCTCCAGGGTGGGAAAGAAAAAGTTACACAGGCAAAAGGGGTTGCAGAACCAGAGCCAACAGAGCCAGTCACCATGTTATGAAAGCAAAAATCCCTCAATTAAATAAGACTTTTCTTAGTTTAGCTAAACAGGATAATAGGTTATTAACAGGAGAGGAGTTACTGCATGTATCACACATATATGACACACAAACAAATGAAATTTCAGAGACTATTCGTCTCTGCAAGAAGATTAAACTGTAGAGATTCATACAATTCCATTCATATTTTAAAAGGTTAAAATAGAAATATGATTTTAATTTATACTTTATTATTTAGAGTTGACATGTGTTGGCAATATATAGTAATTTACATTCATTTTGAGGAACTGACATATACCATACATATGATGTCTTAGTAATTTTCTAACCTTTTTACTCACCTCCCTACTCTACCCTCTCCCTCTGATTCCCTTCTTTATCTCCAAAATTCCATCTCCCTATTTCCTAACATCTCTTTGTCATTTTATTTTTAATTCATTTATATTTTGGGTTTTTCATATAAGGAAAACATGAGATATTTAACTTTCTCTTTGACTTATTTCACTTAAGGTTATGGTTTTAAGATGCATATATTTTCCTACAAATGACTGAAATTATCCTTTTTTTATAGATAAGTAGTATTCCATTGTGTATAGATACCTCATTTTCATTACTCACTCAAATGTTGATGGAAATCTAGGCTATTTTTATAGCCTATGTGTCTCTCTCTCTCTCTCTCTCTCTCTCTCTATATATATATATATATACATATATATACATATATATGTATATATATAAATACATATATATGTATGTATATACATGTATATATGTATATACATATATATGTATATATAATTCTTCTGCATATAGACAACCAATTTTCCCATGATGATTTGTTAAAGAGGTTATCTTTATTGTTCATTTGTAAAATATCAGATGTCTAAAGTCCTATAGGGTTGTTTATGTGTCTTCTACTCTATTTATTGGTCTATTTATCTGCTTTTGTGCCAGGAACATACTCTACAGTGCATAGCTTCATAGCTGGGCTTGAAATCTAAAATTGCAATGCTCCCCCACTTTACTCTTTGCTCTCAGGATTGTGTCAGCCATTTTGGGTTTCTTCTGGTTTAATACAGATTTTAGGGTTGCTTATTTCTGGTTACATGGGTAATATTTCTAGTATATTGCTAAATCTTATTTTAAATATATCATTTTTTGGTAGTATGCCTTTTCTGATGATACTGGCTCTGCCTATCCAGGAGTAAGTCATATCTGTCCATTTTCTAAAATCTTCGATCTCTTTCTTCAGATTACTGTGGTTTTCATGGTAGAGGCCTTTCAGCTTCTTGGTTAAGCTGATTCCTAGGTTCAGGTACAGTATTTTGGGTTTTCTATGTAAAAGCCCTATCATTAACAAATGAAGATAGTTTGATTGCTTTATTTCATGCCTATATTCCTTTTATTTCTTTCTTTTACCTGGTTACTCTGGCTAAAGTTTTGAGTACTCTAAAGAAGAGAGGTAGTGTGAGTGGACACTCTTGTCTCATTCCTGATTTTAAAGGAAATCCTTCCAATTTTTCCCTGTTATTAAGTATTGGCTATGGTTTGTCATAAATGGCATTTATCGGTTTGTGGTAAGGTCCTTTTCTACTTGTTTTCATCAGGATTTTTAATAAGAAATGGTATTGAATCTTGTCAAAGTCTTTTTCTGCATCTGTTGAGGTGATCATGTGTTTTTATCCTTAATTCTCTTTAAGTGGTATTTTATATTTGCTGATTTCCATATACTATACCATCCTTGTGTTCCAAGGCTGAAACCAATTTAGTCACGGTGAATGATCTTTTCAATGACTTTTAAAATTCTGTTAGCAAATGTCTTTCTTTTTTTTTTTTGACGGGGTCTCGCTTGTAGTTGAGGCTGGCCCTGAGCTCAGCCTTGACTCACAGCAATCCTCCTGCCTCTGCCTTCTGAGTGCTGGGATTACAGGTATGAGCCACCACACATGGCAATGTCTTATGTAGTTCTGATTGCTGGTGGGCGTGAGTCTTCATGCCCAGCATTGTTGTATGTGGTTACTGGGTACTGAACCCAGGCCCTTGCACTTGCAAGGCAGACATTGGAACCACTGAGCTAAATCCCTGGTCTTGAAAATATCTTATTGAGAATTTTTCATCCATGTTCATGAGGGATATTTTCCCACAGTTTCTTTTTTTGTTGAGACTTTGTCCAGTTTTGGTACCAGGGTAATGCTGGCTTCATGCAGTGAGTTTGCTCTTGTTTCTTCCCTTTCAGTTCCATGGACAAGTTTGAGGAGTACTGCCATTAGTTATTGTCTAAAGCTGTGGTAAAATTCTATGGTAAATTCACTGGGTCTTCGGCTTTTCTTAGTTGACAGTTTTTATTATTGCAACAATTTCATTGCCTGTTAGTGACCTGTTTAGAATTTTTATATTTTCTTGATTCAACTTTGATACGTGTGTCTAGGAATCTATCCATTTTTTTCTAGATTTTCCAATTTATTGAAATATAAAATTTCAGAATAGTTCTGCATAATCCTCTGAATTTCAGTGTTGTCTGTTGTAGTTTCATCTTTTTCATTTCTAAAGTGCTGATGTAGGTCTCCATTTCTTTTGGTAACTCTGATAACTAAAATATTTCCAAAAAATCTCACACAGATCAAGAACCAATGTGCCTAGTAGTGGATTTATAGCTGAATATGTTGTTAGGAGATGAGGCCTGATGAGAAAAGATGAGTTTTAGGGGCATGACCTGGAGTATTTCCATCCTGACAGTATTTCCATCCTGTTTCTACTCTCTGCTTTGTGCTTATCGTGTGTGTCTGGCTTCCCTCCACTGAGCCCCTCCACCAGTGCTGTTTCTTTCTTATTACATACTGAATTCCCCCCAAATAGCTGACCAAATTAAGCCTGTCCTTTTAAAAATTGCACGTGGTAAGTGGTTTGCTCCAACAGTGAGGAAGCTGACTTATTTGGTCCTTATCAATTTTATTTATCTTTTCAAAGAATGACTCTTTGATTGACTAAACGTGTATTACTTTCTTAGTTTCAGTTTCATTGGTTTCTGCTCTGATTTTTAAGAATTTCTTTTCTTTTACAGTTATTATTTTTCTGTGACCTTTAGATGCAACATTAGGTTATTTATCTGGGATCATTTTGTTTTTCTATTGTAGGTACAGCTATAAATTTTCCTCGTAGAATTGCTTTTATTGTGCCCCACAGGTTTTGATTTGTTGGATTGCAATTATTATTTGACTTTAGGAATTTAAATTTTTTCTCAGTTTCTTCTGTGCCCCAGTCAGATTAAAAAATATATTATTGAATCTTCCTGCATGTGTTTAGTGCATGTTATTTCTTTTACCAGTGAGTTACAGTTTTATTCCAGTATTATCTAATAGGATGCAATAAATTACTTCATTGCTTTTGATTCATTTTACAGCCTTAAGTATGGTTATCTGGGGCTGCTGATTATGTGTATTCTGTTGTCATTGGATGAAATACCCTGTAGATATCTGTATAATTCTTGGTTAGTTGTATGGTTCAACTCTTTTTCTTTGTGGATTATTTTTTGTTGCCCTGTATATTTTTTTATTAAAATAATTTGTATTGTTAAAATATACATGTTTTAAGAATTATCTGCAGGTTCAACACAATTTCTGTCAATACTGCAATATTTTTACTGAAACACACAAAAGTCTTAAAATTTGCATTAAACCATAGGAAAAAAAACTCAGTATCCAAAAAATATTAAGAGGAAAAAACAAAGCTGGAAGCATCACTTTATCAGATTTAAAATACAGTATAAATTTATAGTATTTAAAGCAGATGATGTTGACATTTAAAAGTGCACACAGAACAACGGAACATAATATAGAGACCAAAAATACATCCAAGCTGCTATGATTAGCTAATTTTAAACAAAGGCTCCTCTAAAAACACACTACCTTCAGTATATAATATTGGAAAACTAGATTTTTATGTAAGAAGAATATAACTAGACGCTTATCTCACACACAGAGATAAATTCATAGTGGGTTAGCAATTTAAGCATGACATCTAAAATTGTAAAAGAAATAGTTGGAAACATTGTACAAGCTTCACTGCACTGTTAACCTGTACATTTGTGAGAGTGGGGTATTGACATTCCCCACCATGATTTTTTGGTATCTATTTGTCCATTTCAGTGAAATAGGTTTTGTTGTTATGAAATTGGGTGTGATGATGTTCAGTGCACATATATTGATAACTGTTATTTAGTTCTAGTGGATTTGTCCCTTTACCAATATGTAGAGGTCTTCTTTGTCTCTGCTGATTGGTTTTGATTTGAAGTCATCTTTGTCAAAAATTAGGGTTCTTCTACTTGCTTTCAGGCTCTGGCTTCAATGAATACTTGTTTCCATCCTCACTCTCAGTCTAAGTGTATGTGTGTGTGTGTGTGTGTGTGTGTGTGTGTGTGTGTGTGTGTGTGTATAAGTATATTTCTTGCAGGTAATACATAGTTAGATTTTTTTAATTCAGTCTTCCAGTCTATGTATTTTGTTTCAAAAAATTAATAACATTTGTATTGAGATTTTTTTTCTTAAAAGTTATTTATTTAAGTTATCATTTTTCAGGGAAGATTTCTTTATATTTTTCTTTTGTTTAACTACTCTTTCCTGTGGGCTCCTTAATGATACTGGCCTCTCTGTTTTGTGTCAGATTTCTTTGTGTATGTCCTCTAGTGTTGATTAAGTGCTCATGAATTTCTTTTGACACAGAAGGTTTTATTTCT
>PVIR01009947.1:0-51628 GCA_004026965.1 Petromus typicus
AAAAAATCTTAGCCTGTGTGCTTATTTTTGAGAAAATGTCTATAAATTGACTACACTTTATGCAAAAACAAAAGCATATCTGTTAAATTACAATTCTGTTTATTATTTTGATGTTTCCTTTATAGGGAAGGTAAATACATATGAACTAGTTTGAGTACTGAATTCTACTTTCATGAAAATAAACTTTCTTTTTTCCTATCCCCACCATCTGAAACTATCTTACTCGATATAAACTTCAGAAAATTGACAATTTATCTACGGAAAATATTCATGTCTACTATTATGAGTAAATCATTCAAAGTTTTCTAGAACACTTAATGAGATAATAAAGGCATTCAATTTTTAAGCCAAAAAATTAGATTGGCTTTGCCTTCATCATTCCACCCACCAGCTAAAAATGCTTCAAACTCAAGTCTAAAAATGTTCTTGACTAACTGTCCTCCAGTCACAAGAATTAAGTCAGACTTCATTCCAATATTTTAGACATTACTCAAGGAATGATTCTTTGAACTCTCCTCAATAACTATAATTTCAAGTGAGGATTTAGCTTCAGTATTATTTCAAATCATAAAAGTCTATGGTATTATAATTGCTCAATAAGTTGGAGATTAAGTTCTTACAGAAAAAAGTGCTATTTCCATAGGACAATAATTGTAATGTATAATGTTTTATTTATTACAATTTTATTTTATTTATTACAATTATACATTACAATGTTTTATACATTAAAAACAAAATGCAAAGTGTTAATCAGAGCTGACACTTCTCCCATTGCTGTAGTTAATTGTTTCAACTTGACACCTTGTGTCTTGGGATATTTTTAAGATTCAATATTATAGCAGGAAAGAATTTAGCATTCAAAATGAAAGAAATTTTATCATTTGAAAAATAATTCTAGATAATATTGATGGATATTATGGTATATAAAACAAGTCAGATACAGAGATTCAGAGGCTGAAAAATACAATCGTTTATTTCTCAGATTGTTTTGCCACTGGAGTTTTGTTATAATTAAGGTCCTGCTAATTAAATACATTTCCTTGAGGTATGGATGTAGGAAGTAATTCATGTGCACCAAGAGGAAGGCCTGTAGATATCCCTGGGTGCTAATGTAGGCTGTGCTGTGAGTAGTACTTATGGTTCTGGAGTTGCCAACTCTGGTGATGGCTTCACAGTTGAAGCAGATTTCTGATTCTGTAACAGCTCTTTTAGTGCTCAGTACCTGGCATGGGTTTGCAGTTCAGCCCTTGAGTCAATGTAGCATCAGTGTCTTTAGCTTTTTTCCTTCATTTAATAACACAGAATCCTTTACTTTGAAAAGTTTCTTGCAGTACTAGTCAACTTTCTCATACTTGATACCTGCAAGTTAAAGGGGGAGAGATTTATTGCAGTGGTTTGTTCTATGCTCAGCTGGCCCTGGGACAAAAACACCATAGTGAAAGGGCTTGGAAAAGGAAAGCTGACTAATCCATGGTGGACAAGAAACCAAAAAAAGGAGAAGCCAAGAATAAGAACACACTCTTCTGGGTCATAGCCTCAGTGACCCACTTCCAACAAGATTCCAGCCCTAATAGCACATTCAGCTATGAACACATCAATGTATTACTCAACTACAAATAGTATAGAACTCCATAAGCAAATTACCTTTTGAAAACCCCATTTCTGAAGACTTGGGAGTTTAGATTGGAACCATAATACTGAAGTAATCTTCTCTAGTAGGATGTCAGATTTGTTCCACTCTGGAAATGAGATTTTAATATGAAATTTCCGTAGCACTAGCAGACTAACATTGAGAAAACTAAAACTTGTAGAAAGCAACACATGTGAAATATTCATGAAGCATCCATACAAAAGAAAAGACTGATTAAAAATACATATATGTGGCAGAAGGGTGGATATAGACCTCTATCCATGGAGAGAGGCGGTGATCTCTCCTGTAGTACCTCCTCTGTTCTGTGCAGTTCAGGTACTGCTCCCATGTTTTGGCCTGCTGTAGATGTCTGACTCAACTAGGTAGTAGATTCTGGCAGCAGAGAGGGGATCAGATAGAGGCATGAGGGACTGCTGAAGAATGTACAAAACTTTTAAAAATACATTTTAGTCCTTCATTTATTACTCAGTTCTCCTTCTAGGTGGATCACATCTCCTTGACAGAAACTAAAGGTAGGTATTTCCTTTCACTAAGAATGGAGAAAGACAAGAAGGGATGGAAGGAGGGAGAGAGAGAGATAAAAACAAGAAAAGCAGTAAAGAGCTATCATTCTAATCTGTTTTAGGTTACCATCTAGTTTATCTCTACTGCGTTACTGTAGATCAAGGAAGGATTTTTTTCTGGAAACAAGTTTATAATTATAGCACTCTGGAATGCTATAGGAATGCCAGAGCATCACGTTTACATCATGCCTGGGCAACTTAGTGAGTTAGTAAGACTGTCTCTAAATAAAAATACAAAAAGGCAGGGGTTTGTGGATGTAGCTCAATGCTAAGAGTCTGTGTTTGATTCCAGTGCTACAAAAATAGGAAAGAGAAAGAAGGAAGGGCAGAAGGAAGAAAGGGGAAAAAAAGGAAGGAATGAAAAAGGAAGGAAAGAAGGAAGGAAGGGAGGGTCAAACATCGTATTAAATTGGATAAGATTCAGAGGAGATAATAAAGCTGATAGCTAATTGTATTAAATATTATTAAAATTTTAAATGGAAATAGAAAAGGATAAAATACATATATCAGAAAATGTCTGAGATACCAAAAATATAAACCGTAAAATTTTGTTGTGATTAACTAAGATTTATAGGTAGTGACACATGAGCTGAGCTCTGTGCTTAATACTCTACATTCATATCTCATTTAATTCTCTAAATAAATTATTGCTTCTTGATTTTCTCTGCTTTAAAGTTTTAAATGATGAGGCTGAGATTTGAGCCCTTTGCACAAAATCACCCTTAGAGGTCTGTTAGCAAAGAGGCCTAATTTTATTTTACTGCACATGCAGCCTGACTTTCATGTAAAATATATGACAAGTAGTCCTACTAATGGCAAATCTTTTCCACAGTCATTGCTATTTACATCATTTTTTTGAAACTCAAAACAGTCTTTTTTTCTTATTAGGTGATGAGAAGTAAGAAATGCCATTACAAAAACTTTTGCCACCATTTATATCAAGCTACTATTACCATTAATGGTAATCAATGAGAATAAAGCTTTTACATTAATTAATCTCAAGGTAATATTTCTGAAATATTATTCTTTTCATTCTCATTAAGACCAAAAATTTTGAGTTCCACTGGGACATTTGCAGTGGCTTGGCAACTCCACTCCAACCTCTGCACTGCAGTGGGCCTAGAGTTCTCTGGGGAACATCATATAGAAAGGAGGCCTATGAACTGCACCTGGGTTCATTGTGCAGTGAGTAGGCCTTATACTTAGACCAGGACATTCACAGAGGACCAGGTAACTCGACCTTGGACCCTGGACCCTGTGTGTCCAGAGTTCTCATGGGATCATTTCACAGGGAGGAGGCCTGGCAACTCTGGCTTGGACCTACACATGGTACTGGGCCCAGCAGTTCTCAGAGGACCCTTCTACAGGGAGGAGATCCAGCAACTCCACCTGGGGCCTCAGCAGGCTGTCCTGGCTGAGATCCGAATGTGTACAACCCTTAGGTCAAACTCCTTAAAATAGAGCAACAGTGAAGAGCAAAGAGTGGGCCTTGTTGAGGCTCCTCCATGAAAACTGAACTCCACTGGAAGAGTGAAGAGTCTTTGCAATAAAGACCACTGGCCTACATGACTGGTGACATGATTGTTCTGTTCGAGTTTCATTGCTGATATTCCAGAACTGAGGTTGCTGAAGGGACATTACAGGATTAAAGCCTAAAGGCCAAATGTAGCTTAAGGGACATTACAGGATCCAGGCCTAAAGACAAAGTATATGTGGAGGATGACCCAGGAAGTAGCTACTCCTTAAGAGTTCCAAAGATTAGCAAGAAAGATACTTACAATAAGCATTTTACAGTCAATACCTCAGGAATTAAACCTAAAATATCGACAAAAACAAAAACATAGAAATGAGAAAAAAACCCCAAAAGGATCCAAACCCAGAATTCCAGATTTCCAAAAGGAAATTTAGGGACCAGTGAGATGGACCAAGCTGAAACTCAACCACTTGGATTCTCTGAACTTGGAACAAAAGAAGATCTGGAAAAAAATTAAACCAGAAATAATCTTTCTGGGCTGGAGATTTAGCTCAGTGGTTCCAGTGCTTGCCTTGAAAGCACAAGGTCCTGTTGTATGTGGTCCAGTAATCACATACAACAATGCCAGGCATGATGCTTTAGGCCTGTAATCCCAATCCTAGCACTCAAGAAGCAGAGGCAGGAGGATTGCTGAGTTCAGGACCAGCCTGAAGTACAAAGTGAGACACTGTCTCAAAAAATTTTAAAAACAAAGAAAGAAAAAGAAACTATCCTTCAGATAACAACAGAGATAGTGATTGTAGTAAAAAACATAGATTTTTAAAAATAGAGAAACGCAGGAACATGATAGAATCTCAGCATAGTAAACAAATGAAATACAATAAACAAATTGAAACAGAAATTCAGGAGATTAAAAAAACTTCATTGAAAGTTTACACAAAAAAGAATGAATGTGAAGACAGAATCTCAGGTCTGGAGGATAGGATTGCAGATAGGGACCAGAAAGAAAAGATTTCTTTAAAATAGTAAGGGACCATAAGAAATCAATCCAGCAGCTGCTAGGTAATACAAAGAAGAATAACATAAGACTTATTGGAATAAATTAAGAAATGAGAGATAGCTCAAATGACATTAAAAAAAGCAAAAACCTGTTCAGAGATATAATGGTACAAAACGTCTAAAGCAGGAGCAAATAATTTCACATATATATAAGTGAGACATATAGGAATCCAAATAGCCATGATAAATAAATTATGATTAGACGTATAATAGTTAAGATGCCAGAAACTCAAAAGAAGACTGAAATACTGAAAGCAATTAGATGAAAGAAACAAATGACATGCAAAGGGAAACTAATCAGACTCACAGCAGACTTTTCAGCACAAACTCTCAAGCCAAGGAGAGCCTGAGTGAAGTATTTCAAATCTTAAAGGAAAACAACCTCCAACTTAGATTAATGTATCCTGCAAAGCTGTCTTTCAAAATCAGTACCAAATAAGATACTTCCATGACAAAGAACACCTAAGAGTCTTTATGAATACCAAACCAATGCTCCAGAAAATTCTAATCATTATTCTAGAAAAAAAAAATGAGGGTCACAACATCATGAAGATCAACAGAGTGAAGTCATTAGGCAAAATAAGAAATTAAATGAAAAGGGAGAAAATAAAAAAAAAAATAAATAAAAAAATCCCCAAACAGGAAACTATCATGACAAGAATAAATCAACACAGATCAGTTTTAAGCATGAATATTAATGGCCTCAGTTCGCCAATCAAAATAAATAGACTGACAGAATAGATTAAGAATAGATTCCTTAAGACCTAAAGAATAGTCAAGAAGTGCATTTAATTCAAAAGAAATTCATAGCTTGAAAGTAAAAGGATGGGAAACAATTTTCTGTGTGAAAGGAGAATGCAGGGGTGGCTATCTTATTTTTAGACAAAGTCAATTTCAAACCACAATTTCAACAACAACCTAATGCTGAACCTCAGGCTCCTAGAAAAAAAAGAGCAAAGCTCATATAAGGGAAAAGTTATGAAGATCAGAGCAGAAATTAATACAATGGATATAAAAATTATGGAATCAAAGAGCAAGTTCTTTGAAAAACTAAATAAAATTAATAAACCCTTAGCCAATCTCATCAAAAAAAATGAAGGAAGAGACTAGAGAAACAAAGAAGGTCATTACATTCTTATGCAAGGAACAATCCAAGAGGAAGAGATTCAAAGATATATATGCACCAAATGCTAGCACACCTAACTGTGTAAAACAAATATTAATGTTCACGAAAAGCCAAATAAGCACTAACACAACAGTAGTGGTGGACTGCAATACCCAAGCATCTCAAATAGATCACCTAGACAAAAAAACTCAAAAGTTAAATACTAGAATTGAATGAAACTTTTGAACAAACAGACTTAATGGACATCTATAGAGTATTCCACCCCACAAAATCAGAATACATGTTCTTCTTAGGTATACTTGGGTCATTCGCCAAAATAGATCACATGTTAGTTCACAGAACATGTTTAAGTAAAGGCAAAGGAACTGAAATGATCCCCTCAGTACTGTAAGACTTCGTGACTTGAAATTGGAGATCAACAGCAAAAGAAATTCCAAGAACATTTCAAACACTTGGAAATTGAGTAACACTATCCTATACAACCAATGGGTTCCAAGAAATTCAAGAGGAAATTAGACAGTTTCTACAATTGGATGATAATGCTAATACAACACACAGGAATCTATGGAGCACCATAAAGACCATTCCCATGAGGGACATTCAGAGCAGCGAATGCCCGTAGTAGGAAAACAATGAGTTCAAGTAAACAACCTAATGCTGAACCTCAAGCTACTAGAAAAAAAAAGAGCAAAGCTCATATAAGGGAAAAGTTATGAAGATCAGAGCAGAAATTAATACAATGGATATAAAAATTATGGAATCAAAGAGCAAGTTCTTTGAAAAACTAAATAAAATTAATAAACCCTTAGCCAATCTCATCAAAAAAAATGAAGGAAGAGACTAAAATCTGTATGATTAGGAAAGAAAAAAGTGAAATCACAACAGGTCCAGAAGCAATCCAGAGGATAATCAACATGTACTTTGAAAACCTGTTCTCCAATAAGATGGAAAACACAGAAGAAATGGATAGATACCTAGACACATATTAACTACCAAATTTGAATACACAATGTAAAAATTATAAACACCCAAATATCAACTAGTGAAATTGAAAATGTAATTAAAAGCCTACTGACAAGGAAAAGTCCTGGTACTAATGGCTTCACTGCTGAATTCTACAGGAAATTTTGGGAAGAGCTAATGGTACTACTTCTCAAACCTTTTAAGAAAATTGAAAGAGCTGTAAGACTCCCAAATTCTTTCCTGGAAGCAACCATTACCTTGATTCCAAAAGCAGAGAAAGACCCAACCCAAAGAAAGAGAGCTAAAGGACAATGTTCCTAATGAATATAGATGCAAATATCTTTAATAAGATACTGGAAAACAAAATAGAGAGAATCATCAAGATCATATATCCTGACCAAGTTGGATTCACCCCAAGGATGGTTCAACAAACATAAATCAATAAATGTAATATACTATGTTAACAAAGGTAAGGACAAAAATCATATGATCATCTAAATAGATGCAAAGAAGCACTTGAAAAAGCCCAACATTCATTTATGAATAAAATTCTACAGAAAATTGGAATAGATCAATTTAATCAGATGAAAGCTTTTTATGGAAAACCAACAACCAGCATCACACTAAATGTCAAAATTTAAAATCTTCCACCCTAAAATCAGGAAGTCAAGGATGTCCACTGTAACCACTCCTGTTCAATACATTTCTGGAAACATTAGCTACAGCATTTAGACAAGAGAAAGAAATAAAAGGAAAAAAAAGATAGAAAACAAAGAAGTTAAGCTGTCACTTTGTTGATGACATGGTAGTCTACACAGAAATTTATAAAGACTCAGCTAATGGACTGCTACTTAACTATCAGATTCATTAGAATAGCTGAGTACAAGGTCACTGAAAAATCAGTAACTTTCGTATATATGAATAACAGACTCACTGAGAGTGAAACTGAGGAAACAATTCTTTTAGGGATTGCATCCAAACAAATGAAATTTCTAGGAATCAGTCTAAGAAAGGAGGTGAAAGACCTCTACAAACACAATCGCACTCTGAAAAAGGAGATTAAAGAGAAAATCAGAAAATGAAAAAACATTCATTGTTCCTAGGTTGAAACACCAATATTGTCAAAATGGCCATCCTTCCAAAATTGCTATATAGATTCAGTGCAATCTCAACTGAAATTTCCACAGCCTACTTCATAGAAGTAGAAAAAGATCATCCAAAAATTAATCTGGAGCCAGAAGAGACCCAGAACAGCAAAAGCAATTTTAGCCAACAAGGACATAGCAGGGGGTATTTCAATCTCCAATTTGAGACTATACTACAAAGCCCCTATGATAAAAATAGCATGGTACAAGAAACAGACCCAAGGATCAGTGGAACAGACTAGAAGATGCAGAAACAAATTCAAACCTGCTAGACCACCTCATTTTTGACAGAGGAGCCAAACAACCTCATTGGATGAAAGATAGTCTCTTTATTAAATGGTGCTAGAAAAATTGGGAAAGCTAGACCTACATCTTTCACCATGTACTAAACTGAAATTAAGTTAATTAAAGATCTAACGATAGGGCTGGGGAATTAAGCTGAGTAGTTCCAGCTCCTGTCTTGCAAGCACAAGGGCCGGGGTTCCATCCCCAGTAACCACAAACAGCAATGCCAGGCAGGGTGGGCAATCAATACTGCATGCTACAGAGCTGGGCATGGTGGCTCATGCACACCTGTGGTCCCAGCACTCGGGAGGCAGAGGCAGGAGGATTGCTATTAGTTTAAGGCTGAGCTCAGGGCCAGACTGAACTACAAGGTGAGACTCTGTCTCAAAAAAACAAACAAACTTAACAAACAAAAATCTAAATATAAAAACAGGAGCACTTAATTTGCTAGAAGATAAGTTAGGTAGAATTCTTAGAGACATTGGAGTAGCTAAAGATTTTATGAACAAAATTTCATTCAGTAGCATGGGAACTATCATGAAGAATCAATTGTAATCTCAATAAAAAGCTTCTATATAGCAAGATAAACCAACAAAAGAGCAAAAACCTTCAATATGGGAAAAATTTTCACCAGCTGTTCCTCAGACAAATAACTACTATCTAGAATATATAAAGAACTTATAAAAGTCAGGTCTTCTAAATTTAGAGATCCAGTTCAAGGGCCAGGGATTTAGCTCAGTGGTTCTGGTGTCTGTCTTGCAAGCACAAGGTCCCGAGTTTGATCTCTGGTAACAGCATACCACAATGCCAGGAATGGTGACTCACACCCACCAGCAATCAGCACCACATACCACAGTGTCAGGCATGGTGGCTCACACCTGTAACCCCAGCACTTGGGAGGCAGAGGCAGGAGGATTGCTGTGAGTTCGAGGCTGAGCTCAGGGCCAGCCTGAACTACAAAGTGAGAACATGTCTCAAACAAATAAAAAAAAAGAGATCCAGTTAAACTTGGCATCTGAAATGAACATACATTTATCAGATGAAAAAGTAAAAGTAGGAAACAAAAATATGATAAAATGTTTATGTGTGCATCATAATTATATTCACCTTATAGATTTGTACTTGTACATGTTATAGCTTGAGTTTTGTGTTTTCTCCATCTCCCTACTTTTTTCCCTCCTCTATCCCTTCTCTATTTAGTAAAATTTTGTTTCAGTTTTTTCCTTCTTTTTTCATATTTTTCTTTCCATTCTTTCCTTTCCCAACACCTCCCTGCTTCCCCTTGCCCTTTGGGCCTTTACCTCTTATTTTACATTACCTAGTATACATTTTTGCCCTTGTTTCCTCTTGCAGTTTTTCACACCATAGAAATAATTTGGCACTTACATTTGCATGCCCTATTTATTTAATTTAACAGGTTCCAAGCTCCACTGACAAGTATGAAAGGTACAATCTACCCAGGTGCATGGTATTCTTTTAAAAAGTACTCCATAGATTTATAATTACTAGTATGTTCATTCTTCCATATGAGATAAAGAATATTTATTTTAAATATGTACAAGCCCTCAAATACATACATACATGTACATATACTATATAATCAGGGAATAACACTATCTTAAACACTACAAAAGTAGAATGAATTCTGTTGATTTAAATAAAGTCAGACAATCCTTTAGGATCTATAATAATAGATTATCTCTTCAAAACAGATAAATGCCTTTGAGATGGGAGTCCAAAGAGATGGGAGGGATCTTAAAAGCTGTATAAAGCAATTATTTTATGTGATGAAACAACAGGATCTAAGAACAATGTAAAATAATACAGAGCATGTCATAAAAAATGAGGCAGTTTGCTATTCCAAAAATGGATTAGAATCTAACTCAGGTTATAAACCTGTCTTTAGTATTAGCTACTTTAGAATAAGATTTGATTACCATCTTTGTACTTGTCTTACTGCAGAGATTTCAAATTCCTCAAGAACAGGCAGCAGGATGATTACATATATCTGTTGCTACTAATATTATCTTCATTCCACCCACAGTCATTCAGTACAAGAGCCCAAGCATATCTGAAAGTCTTTAACTATTTCAAATATTGAGCTGAATATTTCTGTGAAATAATATCCATATGTAGTGACCTTTGGCCCTTTGCCAGTTCCATACTTACAGAGCTATACCTTGGAAGCCAGTGTGGGGCAGAACTAAATGGAATGCTTTAGATGAGACGCCACAACAAAAGCTGGCCTAAATGCACGATTCTTATTTTTGACTCATGACTATTGGACAGAAGCTTTGAACTCTAGTTTCTCTGTCCTAATTTATAACACATGTATCATTTTAATTTTTTAATTTTTTGCAAGTGTGAGTAAATGATGTTCTATTTTACTGCACAGTATTATGTGCAGTTGTACAGATCACACGTTAAGTTTCTCAATATAAACTGTTCTTGAATAGGTCCCTGTTTATGCTGATCTTAGTGACAAAGACTAGAGGTTGAAGGGTAAATCACAAGGACAGAGTGACTGAGTGTCCACCTTAACATGTGCTCTGAACTCAAAGTAACCCCCATCAGAGAACCAGATAAGGGAATATTTTGCTTCATTGAGCAAGAAGTCTCATGGTTAGCAGCATGTGTCTGACACTGCTGATGATAAGGCCCAAGAACAGAATGTTGATGCATTTCCCAGAGTCTTGTACCCACAGTTCAGAGGTCATTATCGCTGACCTGTATACAGTCCACTCCAGTCAAGGGTCTGAATCCTCAACCTACTTTTATTTTGTCCATGCTACTAAAATTGGTCCTTACAGAATCCTCCAATGAATAGTTATGAAGACTCCTTTATGTTATGGTGAATATGGTGAATTCCTTAAAGTCTTATATCAGTTGTCCTCAACATCTGTGATCAGAAATTTTTCTATATTCATGATTAATGATGTAGAAAGCTTGCTTTACATCTTAGTACTTGATTATTTCCCCCAAACATCATTTAATGGGTTGACTTTAAATAAATGGAGTAAAAAATTAGATTGGTTTAAGTTATGCAAGATACCATTAAGGGGAATATTTCTCTAGCATATATGTGTGTGTATATATATTATATTACATTATATATATTATGCATAATAATATATATTATACATAGATATATATCCTATGATAAGTATGCTTCTTATTTTTTTGGTTTAGGTTGCATTTCATTCATACTATACACTTAAGATATAAGTAACGAGTAGATTATCTTTTACCCTTTTTAGATATTTACAGC
Organism: Petromus typicus; assembly: GCA_004026965.1. Lineage (NCBI taxonomy): Eukaryota > Metazoa > Chordata > Mammalia > Rodentia > Petromuridae > Petromus > Petromus typicus. Next base: position 11,535 of record PVIR01009947.1, read on the forward strand.
ATTTTGAAATTACAAAAGTTGTTGGGCTGTTCATGAGGAGTTCACTTATTTAAGTTTTTCTGGAGGTTTATTTCTTAAAGTTATGCTTTGTTAGCTCTTCCTACCATGCAGAATTTATCATGAAATCTCTTCAGGCTGCTCTACATTACATTAAGCTCATGTCTGTATTTGCTACTTTTAACTTTGTTGATATTCTTCTAACTGCTGAGGAAGATTTTAGACACTAAGCTCATGAGTTGACTGACAATGTATTTTTAGTTTCAAGGAATTTATATTGAAGCCTTATATTCTAATCCATGAATGAGGAATGATATTTATTGGACTGTGGAAACCTGAGAAAAGGAAGCAACTTCTTCCATTAATTTCCACACTCGACATGCTTTGTTCTCTTTCCCACCACAGCTCTATGAGGTTACTCCACCCATGTTGCCTCTAGTTTCCTAGAGTTTCCTTATTGCTGTTCATTTGATGTGTTAAGTGCAAGGCAATGGTGACCTCTCGGATTGGCCGTGAGCCTGGCCTCAGCCTGTTTCTCTGTATAATGAGTAGTGACCTTAGTGGAGCAATGGAGAGGAGAGTTCCTAGGACCAGATCTCAGGATTATTTGTTGTTTGGAAGCATGAAAAAGAGACATGAACAAGGCCAGAGGAAGTAAGAGGTAGAACTAGAATAATTACTAGAATATATACAAATTGGACTATCAGAGAACAATGATTTGACTTAATCTACTTGGCGCCCCAGTTAGAGGTATCCATTGCTGGTATCTCTTGCCCTGATTATAAAAGCTGCTAACAATTTCTGACATGCATAGCTCATCTAGTTTTATGCTCAAATAATACTGTGAGATTGGTGAAATATAATCGCCTGCCCATTCTCTCTGACTCATCAGAGATGTGCATACATAACTGGGAAGCACACAGATCATGCTCTGAAACTAATACTTTACTGTACATCCGCAGTATTCAGGGAACTCAAATAAGAGGACTAAAAGAGTCATGTTCAACAGGACTTGAACAGCATGTGTATCCATTTATCCACAGTATTATTAGCCAGAAATTGTATGCAAGATAGGAAAGTATTGTTCACCTTTAGCGCCATACAAGATAAGAAAGACATAAGTATTTACAACTAATCATAATTCAGAAAATAATAAACCTACATAAATAAACTGACCAATTTAAACACTCTAGTCCCAAATCCACCCCGCTTGCATGGAGAGCAGAATAAAGGATACAGACAATTTATACCAAGTGTTATCTGAGTATCAGAAAATTACTTACAGTGAGAGGTGAATCCAAAAGATATTTAAAATGCTATGTTGGAAGTTTCCCTGATTGTAGTTGGGAGGATGGAGAGGATGCAAGGCGCAGTTATCTCCAGTTGATGGTAAGTTAAAATATTCCCGGTAACCTTTCCTTTCTTAGATGGAAGGTATTTGTCCCTGAAATTATATATTGCTCTTTTCTTTTGTTTATAATAATTGTAGTCTTAACTATATTTTAGTGTTTTTATTCAAAAATAAGAAATAAGTAACTCCATATCTGGCCCTGATTTAATATTCTTCTTTAAATTTAGTAATAAAATCACAAATGAGAGAAAAATAGATTCTGCTCCATTTCACCCAATTGAAAACTTTTTCTTCTAACTTGTCTTTTTAGACTTTTCCGCATGAAAAGTGCAGACTGATGATTTCTCGAGCTTTTGTGATTAAACTTCAGATTCACATGTGCAGTGGAGTACTTATCTAATTACTATGAGTAGCTTACATTTAGACATATTAATAAAGGAGGGTTCTATTTTCATGCTGCTCCTCCGTGTGTTTCATTAATATAAAATTGTCCTGGGTCAGGTCCAAGTGCCCTGGACCACAACTGTAATTCCTCTGTGTCCTCCTTCCTTGGGAACTGTAATTATGCGCTGAGGCATTGTCACATAGTAAATTCAATTCTGAATTAGGAATTCTGAATTATAAATGTCTAGTCCATCTAGCTTTTATCCTTCATGTGCTAGACAAGGCCATCATGAGAGAACCCTCTGGTGACCTGCCTAGCCTTGACCTGACCCAGCAAAGATGTGTTCATTATTGTACATTCGTGTGTCTGTCTTGTCTGCCGATCTTCATTCTGCATTTCTATTTATTTGTCAGTAACTCCATTCATCCTTTAAAGCCCAACTCTTAGCTTTGTTCAACCGGAGTTCTGTCCTTCCTCTGAGACTTTCAGAAGTCTCTATATTTTGACTCATGAATTTTCTACTTCAGAAGATGTATCTATTTTATTTTGAATTATTTATATGGAATTTTAAAAAATTGATATGCAAATTTATCTTTTTAATGGAAAAATAGTGCCCCTTGGCATGTAAATGTTATGTTTTCTTTATCCATTCATCTGTTGCTGAACACATAGTCTGCCTTCAATATTTAGCTATTGTTCTTTCCATAAACTTATGTATGCATGTATCACTTTAATATGATGACTTTAGCTCTTCCAGCATGATATCTAGAAGAGGTGAGCTGGCACCTCAATACTAAGTGAAATAAATCAGACACACAAACTTAAGTATTATAGGGTTTCTTTTATGACAGAAACCCAAATAATAGAGAAAGAGCAATAGAAAAGAGAGCAGGAAGTAGAGAAGCAGTTTCCCACTTGGTTCAAATGGGAAAGAGATCAAGAAACGAAGGGGGAGAAGCAGAGGAGGGAAAGAGGATAAGCAAAGGAGGGAAGATGTGTCTTCCACACGGACCAGCTCCACACACAGAAAGGAAACATCGTGTACTGCACACATTGCTGGTAACAAAAAGAAAAAGTATTTCATGCACAAAACTATACATAGTTAAGTGGAAACCTTGTTAACATATACCTTGTGTGCAACTCAGAGAAAAATTATCAGTCTTCTCAGATGTTTATCATTTCCTTATGGTAGAAACACTCAAAACCCTTCTTTTTAGCTTAAACAATCATCAGTATGTTGTCGTTATAAACCGATGTGTCTCCTCAAATATGTACCATTTCTGGACGGTGAACAGGTCAGGGTTTCTAAATGTTTAAAATGACATTATCATATGTAAACAAACACATTTAGTAAGAACCATGTAAAGACAAGAGACATGTTACAAGGAAACAAAACTATGAGTAAATAATATTTCATAGCATGAGCACTCAGTCAAGTCACTTGGCAACTCAGAACTTTTTAATTTACAAGACTTTTTAAAACTTCATTTAAAATGGTTGAAAGTGGATTAATTCCTGAGGTTTCTAAGAGCGAGGATCTGTGGAATCTAAATGACTAGCGATCTGTAATTCACATCCACGTCCATATTATACTTGCAAAATTCTTCTACATGATCTTTGCTGGTAGCAGCCATGAAAATAATAATACAGAAAGGTCGACCAAACAGTGTTCTTGCTGACATCAGATACTAATTTTCTGGTACGTTTCTTCTTTTCATTTTTCTATGTTATCATTTCAAATTTTACCCTTTAGTCATATAATCCCCCCACAATAAACAATAAAAGTTGCTATTTAAACACGAGATCAACTTCACAGAAAGTAGAAATCGCTATATTTTATTGTTGGAGAAATAGAAAAAGAAGTCCTTTTTCCATCACTGTTGTGAAATGCTCTCATATACCCTTTTACTTTAACCTACATCTTTTCAAAATGATCTCAATAAACTTTGGATCTTATTTTCCCTTAATATAACAACACTGTTTGTACTTTATATATCTTGGCATAGTCTTCACATTTCTTATTAATATTTTAATTTAATATTTTTATGTATTTCTATTGAACAAATCAGTCTTCTGGTATTGCCACTTATGCAGGAAGTCTAATTCGCTTATTGAACGACGTGACAAGCAAGCTCTTGTGTGCCATTCTTGTGTTGAGGATTCCAGGGGACAAGAGATGGAGGAATTACGGTGAGCGCCAGCTAAACAGACTTGCAGCCAAAGGCTGAATGATTGAGCAAAGAAAAGATGAGGTTTTTACACATGTCGTTGAATAGGGCTCATCTTTCTAGTGACACAGTTTACCGGGACAGGACAAAGTGTGGGAAAAGGGTCGTCAACTTTGTTTAGAGACATAGCTATTCCCAGAGCATGGAGCTCCTGAGGGATTACAAAGCTTTACTTCTAAGAGTGTGACTGTCCGCCTGTCAGTCCCAGGGGAAGGTCAGCAGTTAGGGGCCAGCGGGGAACCTGAGTGGGGAGCGGCCAGGCTGCTCCAAGCTGGGAGAACGGACTTTAAGCCCTGATATACCTGGGGCTATTTCACTTTCATCTCTTCCATTTCTACCACTGGATTTTTCCAAACTTTTAGCTCTTTTTTTTTCTGTTTTGCAACAGTTTTATTCTCTTGGAATTATTTTGCTCATTCATTTGGTGCCTAATAACTTGTCTAAAAACTTAGATCCTCTACATTTCTTTAAGTTGTGGGATTTTTTTGATTGTTTTTTCCCCCGAGCTCACTCTAGCCCAGGCCAGCCTTGAACTACCGGTATTCCTCCTGCCTCTGCCTCCTGGGTGCTGGGATTACAGGCCTGAGCCACCACGCCCGGCACTGTGGTATGCAGTACCCCAGGAATCAAACTCAGGACCTCGCATTTGCCAGGCAGACACCAGGACCACTGAGCTAAATCCCCAGCCCCACATTTTTATTTTTTAAACAGTGAGAAAGCCCAGATCTCTCTACAGCAAGCGCTTCGACCTCTCTTTCGGCCGCTGATGACGCCAGTGGGACGGTCGAGGATAGGTCCAGTCTATAATTCTACAAATAATCTCGAAATTTTATTTGCTATTTGGGTCCCTGTTTGGGGGAACGGAATCAGGACAAATTATCTGTGGAGACGCTGGAGTTCTTACTAATTCATTCTAGACCGTTCATCTTGCGGGGCACGGTCCGAACACTTTCCTTGGCGGAGCCTTCCGCAGTCATCTCAGCTACGAGTCCCTTCTCTCCCAAATCTCCTTTCTTTGCAAGAACCGAGAGCGCGCTTAACAACCAGCACCTCCCTCAGGAGCACACGCGTGCCGGGAAACGCGGTGCTGGCTATTCCAATTGGCTCCCTCGAACCCTACGAAGATCTACAGATTCATCTAAAATAATTGGATTTGATAGAATGTCTAGCTGAGGGTAGCCGGGTCGCACTCAGAATGCCTGCTAAACTGTGGTAGTTGCATGCGTGAAAGCTAAAGATGCCACTGGTTTTAGTAGCTGTGAGATCAGTGGTGGCCTCTGGCACGTATTTGACCCGGTTCAAGCGGACGCCTCGGTTTGGAGCAAAGATTCTCCAGCGTGTTCATGCAGTCCCGCCACGAGCGCGCGCCGCGGTAACGAGCGCCCAATGCAGGTGCAGACACGCTCGGGTTTTAGATGGTTCTACTTGGACACTGTAATTAATCTGAGATGGATTCTGAATTGCGAGTCACGGTCGTGGGAAGGCTTTTTTTCATGTTGATTCCTAGCACCCCTAGAAATGAGGGCATGTGGTATTTCCCTGTGACAGATATGCCAGTAAGAGGAATAAAACCCTCCCCTTTCTGACTGTGAGAAGATTGCGCAGTCTTTCTTTACAAAGGACTGAGAAGCGCTGAAACGCGGCTGGCCAGTGGCCACAGCGACCTCTGGTGGTACTTGTCTGTACGTGCTGCTTGTGACTCACCCTACTAAAGAAAGCAAATCAGAGCGCAAGCCCCAGGGTTGGAAAGGAGGTCTGATCAAGAAAAATTTAGCTCTCGCCACCGTTCAGATTGTGATTCAAAAGAAAGGCCCACAGAGGTTCTCCTCTAGGTCTTCAAATCATCCCCGGATGTTCTGATTTTTCTGCAACCTATCCCTGTACTAAAATGGCAGCCACGGAAGCTTTCACCTGTTTAGCCAATACCGTTGTGCAGACAGTGAAATTCTAGCAATGTCTTACAGCTGCGACGCGCAGTAGTGAGTCAGTAACCTTCCGCACACAAAACGGCTCCCGCAGGCCTCGCTTCAGCGTCTCTGCCCGTAAACTGTGTTCTATCGCCCCCTGGTGGACATAGCTCTATAGACAGTCGACTCAGAAAAGGAACTCTTCCTGGGCTTCAGGGGCCATCAGGTGTGCTTCCTGGGACTAAGAAAGGCGGGGAATTTATTTTTACAGACTTGGAAGAGATGATAATCTCTTCGTGAATATTTATCCACAAAATCAGGGCGTGGCAGCACACCTGTGTGATCCCAGCACTCTGGAAGGCTGAGGCAGGAAGACTGAAAAATTCAAGCCACCCTGGGTTAGAGATCTTGTCCAAGATTAATCAATCCATGTTAACTAACTGGTTAATTAATAATATTATTATAACGTAAAAATGTTTTAAACACAGTAATAACATTGATTTAGAGTGAAAAGGGCGGTGGCTAAAGCCTAGTGAGAAGGCTTTGGATTCGATTAGGTCCTCGATAGAGGCTGGGTTTCCAATTTCTCCTCAGATGTGAGGGAATCCATGACTGAAGGAACACAAATTACATACAAATTAGCAAATAAGATAGAGGAAATAATTTAGCATGGTTCAAAATATTGAAAGTGCAAGTGATCTGTTTGGACTTTCTCTTTGATTTCTGTCATTTGTTCTAGTGTGAATTTCACACTGCCTTGATTTTACCGGTTTTATGGAGAATATTTTTCCTGTTAATATGATTTTATTTTCTAAACCACGCATTTCTTAATTATACATATTTGTGGTACAAAGCATGGTGTTCTGATATACTTAGTGCACCAGTTACTACAGTCCAACTAACATACCTATCACTTGTTATTTTGAATATAGAATCCAAACCCAGTCCTTTGGCATATTTCCTGTCAATAATGCAGTATTAATAGTTCAATCTATCATGTTCAGTGGGTCTCTAGAGTTATTGATCCTAAAGAACTGAAGTTTCTACCCTTTGACCTATTTGACCTCGTTTCCTCATTCTTGATACCGACCTTTTCTACTCTGGTTCCATGGATTCAGCTTTGTAAAGTTTGACAGAAGTGAGATCAGACTGTGTTTTAATTTTGTGTCTAATTCGTTCTCCTCTGATCTTTATTAAGGAAAGATTGACAAACAGAAGCATATTTGCATATTCAGAATTGAAGCAATCGCATAAAGTTTGGGTGTGGATCTCTGGCTTTGCCCCTATGTTGCGCAGGCATGGCTCTGACGTGGACTGAAACCGCATGTCAAAGTGTAGACAGCTAAACTCTGAGGTCAGCTCCTCGGGGCTCCAACCCACCCATACTGGACAGATCCATCCGGCACTGCAGACCCTTCCTTCTAAACCAGCAACGGCATCGGAACTACAATAACAGAGGGCAGGCCTACTCTTGGGATGGCGTTTATGACAGATAACCAATTTTTGCAAGTCACAAATTATTAAAATTTATCCAAGAAGACATAGGTAATGTGAATAAACCCATAGCTCCTAAAGAAATTGAAATTAAAGTACAAACATCTTTCCACAGATTGTAACTTCAAACCTAGTTGCAGAGAAAAAGAAATCTAACATTCACTACATTTTGTCCTCTTTATCTATATAATAGGATTTATAATTTATAGACATCTTTACAGAAATTCATGAAATTAGATAGTGCATGAAAATGTGCTTATGTAAATAGCATCTCCATATAAGTGAGAATAAGGATTTGAACGTCTCCCAATTTGCACAGCCTTTTGCTGTGAATGAAAACAAAAGACTGATGGAGAGTCACATGGTGCTTATTGATGGAACGATTCCTGAGAAGTATTGTTACTTGACCTGTTCATGGTGTAAATATCATGTAGTGAGCTTCTGTTAACTAAGATGGCTGCACTATCACCTGGCCATATAATGTTACAGGACCAACCTTCCATATACGGCCCATTGCTGAGCAAAATATCAGTATGCCATGCCTAGTTTTGTACTATTTGTGACATAATAGAACCGTTTCTTTTTATTTCCTTGAAAGAAGAGCTTATTACTACACACAATTTCTCAATGTGTAGATGGTGCTAGAGGACACCCCTTGTACTTCAGTTCATATGAAAGACAAACTCATGTCTAGTTCAGCTGGGGAAATACTGAACTAAAATAAGGAATAACAGAATAAGCCTCCCTTTCCAGCCATAAGGGAGCAAGTGGCTCAGTAGAAAGAGAGCAAATCTGACCCCACTGTGAAAGGATGTGGCAGTGTTTGCTGTGTACAGCTGTAAATGGAACTGACTTTAGTTCCATAACATAAAAGGAGCTCAAGACATCCTTACTGTGCAGCAATAGATACTGAGAATAATGTAGACTCAGTGTAGGTGGGCTTATCCTAAGGGATCCTCAAAAAGTTAAAGTCTTGATATGAGCATATAACCTGAGCCTATTAAAGTCTATGGTGTTTATGACTAATGACTTTTCCTTCATGATGAAGTCAGCGTTTTCTAAGCATTGGAGAGAGACAATGCCACTCTCCGATTATCTCACAGCTCCTGGCCTCCTGAGAGCTCAAGCAAAGCACTGAGGTCCTCATTGTGCACAACGGGCCTTACAGATGAGTCCAGCTAATTTTGAGTCTAAGGAGGTAACAAAGCAGAGGTCAGATGTGACCCACAAAGGAAGGTGGATGGTGAGAAGGAAAAAACCCCTTCAAATCAGAAAAATGAGTAGCCCTGAATTAGCACATTACTTTTATGTAGGGTTGAAAGTCCACAATCAACTATAACTTCTACCAGCTTTCCATTGTTCCGGCCTTGGCCATGCATGCCTTCCTGTTCTGTGGTTGTGCCCTTGATGTTCTCATCACTTTAAAACTTGCACATATATGTTTGTGTCTGTATGTTGTGTTAAGCACCAGTTCCTACTGATGCTTCCCATGTGCATTCAGTGCTCTGAGGCTCATTTTATGATGTCTGATTGCTGGGCCAAGGATGTAGCTCAGCGGTGCTATACCTTCTTGGCAAGCAAAAGGTCCCGAGTTCCATTGGTACCACAAAAACAAAATAAAACAGACCCCCCCAAACAAAACTTCCATTGCTGCTCTGAAGTCTGCCATTTCAGAAAAGTTTGTTGCCATTATCCATTTCTTATTTATTGATTTTTGTTCATTTGTTATATATGGGTAGAGTGATTCAGACTTGCCTTCCTCTACTATATAGGAAATGACTTTTTCAACAACTTTATCAACTGGAGAACAGTTATTATACAGTCCATTACTTTTTTGTCTTTAATCCTACAGTTTATACTCATTTCCATAGTTTCTTAGATTAACACCTTTCACTCTCAGCCCCTTCAGTGAGTCATGTTCTAAAACATCCTGAGAGTGAAAAAGAACAATTTCTAGTAACAATTATGAATCATCAACTACTTCCCTAAGGCTTATATAAAAGAGCTCATTTTAAATATTTCAGAAATAACTTTCATATAAGAAGTTATCATCAAATCCTGCTATAATCATGTCTACTAGGCTTTAATTTCTAGACCTTAGCCTGATGATCACTACTGCTTCAAAACAGACAAATTATACACAAGAGAGTTAATGAAAGCATCACTTAAAGGATGAGAAAATGAAGTTTAATTGTTCTTATGTGCCATCTGCGCATCCCTGGTGAAAAGAATCTGGAGGGAGGGTCCCTCTACATATTTTTATTGAGAACTCTCGCTAAAATGGCATCATCTCATCACCACATGCCTTACTGACATTAGAAGGGAACTATGAGGGGCATTGTGGTCTTTAACTCAGAACATGTACATCAGCCTTGAAGACAATGATATCTATCTTTTGATCTCCTAAGGAAAAGAGGGCACAGAGATCTCTATTTTGAATTCACATGAGTAACATCATCAAAAGCTCCCCGTCCCCCAAGAGCAGTTCTTCCACAGTTTTTCTGACCTGGACTGGGGGTGCCCAGCAAAGACACAATAAGAATCTGAACGACATTTTTTGTAGTCTTTCCTTCTTGTCAATTAGTTTAATATAAAATCTTTCAACCTTTCATTGTTAAGTATTGTATCACTGTGTGTTTTTTATTCTGAATGATGTCACTATTTTTAAATACATTGTTTTTGCTTCATTTTGTTTTGTTTTTCTCTCTGCAGAGTAGAGAGGATTTCAGTGAAGGCAAAGAAGGTACAATGGACATTCAATCAAAGTTATCCTAACAGTTCCTCGGATGTTCACAGACTTAGTACAGCTGGTAACCACGCAAATAGTGTGAAGCACCATATGGCTGAATTCTATCTGCTGTTTATTGACATGTCCCATATGTCTGGGATCCCAAGGTCTTTGACAGCTGACCCAGATGAAGAGCAGGAGAAGAACTGAAAATACCTGATAGAAAAGATTAGTTTCATATATCATTGTTACATGGGGTGAGATACGCTTCTATCAAAAATTTGTTGTTCATCCTAAATAGAATTCTTAAAATAAAATGGGAGAGATAAATCATTCTACAGTGACTGAGTTGATCTTCGCTGGGTTAACAGAGAACCCAGTGCTCCAGTTGCCCCTCTTCCTTCTCTACCTGGGAATCTACGTGCTCACGGTGGTGGGGAACCTGGGCATGATCACCCTGCACACACCCATGTACTATCTCCTCAGCAGTCTGTCCTTCATTGACCTCTGCCATTCCACCATCATCACCCCCAAAATGCTGGTGAACTTTGTCACAGCGAAGAGCATCATCTCCTACCCTGAGTGTATGTCTCAATTCTACTTCTTCTCTGTGTTTCCTATTGCAGAGTGTCACATGCTGGCTGCAATGGCTTATGACCGCTATGTTGCCATCTGTAACCCCTTGCTTTACACTCTCACCATGTCTCCTCAAGTATGTTGCTGGATGGTCACTGCGGTGTACAGCCTGGGCTTGGCTGGTGCCACAGCTCACATGGTCTGCATGCTGAGAGTGGATTTCTGCAAGGCTGATATAATAAACTATTCCTTCTGTGACCTTTCCCCACTCCCAGAGCTCTCCTGTTCCAGTACTTTGTTAATGAAATGTTAGGTATGATCTTCACTGCTTTTAATGTCCTTTTCCCAACCTTGAGCATTCTGACCTCCTACATCTTCATCATAGCCAGCATCCTCCTCATTCACTCCTCTGAGGGCAGGTCCAAAGCCTTCAGCACCTGCAGCTCCCACATCTTGGCTGTTTCCATCTTTTTTGGTTCTATAGTATTCATGTACCTGCAGCCCTCCTTGGTCCGGTCGATGGACCAAGAGAAAATGTCCTCTGTGTTTTACACCATTATTGTCCCCATGCTGAACCCCCTGATATACAGTCTGAGGAATAAGGATGTAAAAATTGCCCTAAATAAGATCTTTGAAAAAAGTTTTTCAAATGAAAATAGAATATTTTACTTTAGCTAAGATTTATAATTTCTGTTATTTCATGAGGCAAAAATGTAAGATTATTGTTTGTATCTGCAAGTCATGAGATTTCCAAAAAAAGGTGTCAAAGGTAGGGCTTGATTTACATGGTTAGATAAATGTGTATTGCCTCCAAGCTTTCTCTGTGTGGTTATTTGTAGGGAACAGGGGAAGAGAATGTAACTAGAACTTTTTAAGTTAAGTTCTAGTCTCCTGTGAGTCTGACAGCACAAGGGGAAATAATAAATAGGCAGAAATGAGACTCTGAGAAGAAGCTGAGCTGGGGCCTGATCCATGGTACTCTGGGCAGCAAAGATGGCAACTTGCTACACCTTTTATTCAGTACCTCCTGAGTCAACTATGTTATAGGTCACTTGGAGGACAGTCGTTTTGACATACCAGATGTAACAAATGTCACGGGGCACTCAAGGGCAGCATGCTCCGTATATAAGAAAAATTAGGAATTACACAGGTAAGGTCCCAGTGTAGTTCTGCCCTGAAGCATCACAGCACCTGGGACCACTGGTGTCTTTGTTGTTCCCAGAGGTGAAAATAGTCAAGTCCTCAGGTTCGTATGTGTCAGAGCTGGTCTTCAGGCAGGAAAGCTTAGCCCATGGATAGTCCCAATTGTCCAAATGATTTTCCCAAATAGAATTGCTTTGGACAGTTGTTTATACTTTTTATTTTGGGAACACAGGATTTTTTTTAGGTCAGATTTATTTACCTTAATTCTAGAAATAAATATCTGTGCTAGAATGTATTATTTTCTAAACATTGCATAGACCCAGATTATTAAATTAAATTAATTGGAAAATATTTCTGAAAGCATGGTCTCTAAAATAAATAAATCTATCCATTTGTAATATATGAAATATTACCCCAACTCTTCCTGTGTGCATAAAATTATATTAAGAAATTATATATATAATTTTTTTATATGCATATAATGGCTGATCAGACAGTCTGTGCCCACAAAAAATTAAAAATAGAGTGAGTGATATTTGCAATAATAAGTAGATGGATATCTCCACCACCAAGATACCAGCCAAAAATATAAGGATGGAAAATGAAATGTTCCTTGACCAGAGACACTTATATTTGTGTCCCCTCTAGAAAGACTTTTGTCACATAGATAAGCTTACATGTATGACATTTTGATAAATGACATGATGATCCTAGTGGCATTATATCAAGTTGAAACACAGGACAACTTTTACTGAAGAAGAGGGAGAGAATTAATGAAAACCAGAAAAAAGTGAAGGTTTCTTCTACATTTCTTAATATTCTATCAAGTCACGGATGACTGTATGTTATTACCTGTAAAATTTACCATTTGGATTTGTCACTGCACCTAATAATAATAATAGTGATTAAATGTGATTAAATTTATTAGTGATTAAATGTGATTAAAATAAAATGTGTAATACATTAAAAATGCGTATTTTAATAACTTCTTAGAGCTACTAGAAAGGTGTATGTGGAGCCATCCCTGTAACATCTCCACAGTTCTAGGTTCATTTTTGTGGTCTTCAGCCTCAGTGCTTCTCTTTGTGAAAGCCTTTCTTGTCTCCTCCCTATTTTACTAAATTCTATAAACTGTTCAATAACAAACAGAAGTGCTTCATTCTCATGCAGTTTCCATCACTCAGGTTCTAACTAGGCACACCTCTGTTTCATAAAAAATACAGTAATAATGTCTGTTTTGATATTGTTTAGTAATAATGAATGTGTGGAGAGCCTATACTTTCAAAAACTATTAAATGCTTGAGAACAAAAACTGCATCTCTCCTGGTAACGTATTTCTAGTTCTGTGTTTTAAACAATAGTTATGAGCTATGTTTTTTCACCAGGTTTATGAGTTATTCTGCAGTCTTTACCCTTTAAAATGTGAACGGCAGCTAAGGAGGCAGGTTCAAGATGATGGGTTACAGATGCACAGCACATACTTGTTCCTTGAGAGAATGGAAAAAAAGAAACAGGTGTGTAACTGCTATTGGATGTGGATGAACACTGGGAACTTAGTGATATTGGATTCCAAGAATGATAACAAAGCAAAAGGAGCAGAGTATCCCAGCATGTGATACCTGGAATGTTAGTTAGATCAAGGGGATTACCAATTCTCTGCCTATAAGTTGGAAGAGAGAGAGAGATAGTATGGTTCTGAGGCTGTGCACTGCAAACCAACAATTTAAGTTTATAGGTGACCTCTATTCTGTACAAACATTCACTCTAAGAGAAGTAACTGATTGTTCTCTGAGCAAACTCTCAGAGTAGCATAGTCAGGGACTGTCTTGAGAAATGTTCTGTTGTAGAAGCCTGAACTGCCCTTAGGATCACAAAGCCCAGCGTAATCATGTGCATCATGGTTGCTGTGACCACGCTGCAGCTCTCCACTCTCCAGGTACCAGCCACACAAGGCAGCTGTGGCTTGGCATAGCGTCTTACACATATCTGAAGGAGTTTTCACTGTCAGCGGTGGGAGCTGTCATGATGAAGGGAGGAGAAGACATGGTTAATCCAGTGATCCAGTACTCTGCAGTGTGAAGACCCTGAGAAGGTTTTCTGAGCGCCCCCTGCTGGGGAAAATTGGACTCGTTCTTTCATCTCTATATTGTATATTTTATCTTTGTATCATTTTGATTTTTCTTTCCTTCTTTCTCAGCTGTCCTTTCAAATTATTTTTAGTATTCATTCTTGTTTTCTTTAAAAATTAGCCATTAATAAGTGTAACAATATTTCACTCTCTTTTCTTTTTTTCTCCTGGTGCCAGGAATTGATTGGAGAACTTCATCCACATTATGCAGATGCTCTACCTCTGAGCTACACTCCCCATGCAGCTGGGAGGATATAAGGCCAATTCTAGCCAAAACTCCATCCCACTCAAACACAGCAGGCACTTCTTCTTGAAAAGAAGAAGCAACACTAGTTTGCATGTGTTTAGCCATCTTCACATAGGCACAGGGAGGGAGAAGCTGCAATCTGCCTCCTGGGTAGACATTTGCACAATGGAAGCCAGGAATAAAAGTGTAGCAATGAATGACAGCACATCTTTGTAGTCTTCTGGTTGAAGTTGCACCTGTATAGAGCTGATGAATCTGAAGGAGAATCACACAGAAAGTGACCTGCGATTTCATTCCTCATCCTTCCACATGGAGTTCTTGAATCTGAACCAGTCTATAGTCAAAGGAAGAGAGCTTTGCTCCCTTGAGCATGACTGGAGCCACCATGTGTAGATTTTTTAAGTCAGAACTACTGTCAACAGAACTGTAGAAATCCTTAATTTCTGCTAAGAAGGAGGCTACTGCTTCTATGATACTAGTAAAGCAGAGGTACATCCCATGTCCACTGCTATCTATACCACACTAGCCAGGTGCACCAGAGTGTCTTCACTTTTACAACTCTTACAGGCACTGTGGGTCTCCTGACCCCAATACTACATGCTCTGTGCCCACTCCATGAATCATAACCAAAGAAACTATAAAGGGATTACACGAGAACTAGTTGGAAATAAACTCATGCTATGATAAATCAATACTCCAAGTCACACTGACCAAAGAAATCTACATAAAGACAACTACAAGTGAAGCAGCCAGATATCCACACCAAAAATGTGAAAATTTTAACATAGTAAATGTAAAACAAGATAATATGTGATTATCCAAATATAACTCCCAGCAACAGACTACATTAAGCAGAATAAAGAATACTGGAGTTTGAAGGTAAGTCTGTCAGAATAACTTGGACAGCAGTAATGATAATGATAAAGATTTAATAGAATGTACAAGATTTCTACAACACCATTAAAAGCTCAATGATCCATATAATTGGCTCATTATATAATTGGAGGCAAAGAGGTATATACAAAATATGCACACTGAAGTAATAGATGAACTTTCTAAATTTGGGGAAATCTATAAGCATCCATGTACAAGAGGTATTTAGAATTCAAAATTGACATGACTAGAAAAGAGTCTCTCCAGGACATTAACAGTACAGTGGAAAAAATTTACAAGCTGCAAGAGAAATGCATCAACTAACACATAAATGCAAACCTACTAGACTAAAAATAAATATCTCATCAGAAGCTCTCATAGATTGAAAGACATAGAGCCTTGGAGGAAAATATTAATCAACAAAGAATACTATATCCAGCAAGCTTATCTGTTACAATTAAAGGAGAAATGAAAACTTCTGAATATAAGCATATACTAAGAGAATTCATGACCACTAGATGAGGATTATCCTTGCCAAGAAGGGAAAGACAAATAAAACAGTGTAAGTATGTGACGAATAGATCTGCACAAAAAGACATGTAAATGATAGATAATACTTAAATAAAATAAGAAAGAATCAAATATTTTCAATACAATAAATCATTAAACTTCCTAGGCAAATAAGAAAAAAAAAGAAATTAATGTAGAAAATTATTGGAGGGTGATCAATCCTTCAACTACCTAGAAAGGGGCACAGTAGTGCTAAAGAAAAAAAGACAATCACAATTTGTATAATTTCAAAATATATGGAGAGCTGTAAACTTAGTGCTCTGAATGGACAAAGATCAAGACTCTTCATACTATCCAGTATTTATTGGGTACAAATAATGGGAGGGAATATTGGGTGACTCAGTTGGTGGTGATCTTATGTTTGATTCTATGTCACTGTAAATCTCATACTGAAGAGGGCTGAGCATTCCTAGACAGTAGGTGGGATGAGCTGAGCTGATAAGGAACTCATCCTCCCCAGGTAAAATCTTTCTGTTGTGTATCACTACTGGGTTCTCAAGGAACTAGGATGTCTTTATTTGATGCTGTCTTGTCTTTGAGCATCATATGATCACAGACCATTGAGGCCTCAGCTGTGACCAAAGGCAAAATGGACTTAAGTTTTCACATGCCATAGCTAGCACTCAGGCAGGGCAACATTGGTCCATAGATGGCTATAGGCATATTTTAATTATGAAGTGGTTTTTCCCCAAAATTTATGTAGAAATGCTCCCAACATAAAATAAAATCAACCAAAGACAATCAATAAAATGATTCCAATTGTAACTTCTAATAATGCTTTCTAATAATAATAACTTTGAACATGAATGATCATAACTTTACTGTGAAAAAATATACATTGCTGTATGGATTAAAAAATAAGACCTAATAATATCTTGCATGCAAGAAAATTATCTCAGCTGCAAAGACATAAAAAAAGTGAAACTGAAAGGATGGCAAATGATATCCTGATCAAATAGAATCTAAAAGCAAGGAAAAGTAGCTAAATTCATATCTAACAAAACTGACTTTAAAACAAAATTAGTAGAAACAAGGAAATATATCAAGAACTCATAAAAATTACAAGCATATCTGCACCAAAGATTATAGCACTGAATTTCACAAAACAGAAACTACTGGATATTAAAAGGTAAGTTAGAACCCAGTAATAAAATGGAAAGTAACTTCAATAACTCAGCACTAATTCTGACAAAACTAAGAAAGAAAAACCTCAGTTGAATTACACTGAGGGAACAGAGACTTAAGAGACTTCTGCAGGAACAGAGACTTAAGAGACTTCTGCAGAATATCATGTTCAGCAGTTGCAGAGTACACATTCTCTTTTCATCAGTACATGAACATTTTCTGATATACATTATTCTATAGTTCACAAAGTAATCTCAGTAACTTAAAAATATTAAAATATTTTCTTGCCTCTTACCAGACCACAACATAATGAAACTATAAATCAGTAGCAAAAGAAGCAGCATCACTTACATAAACATATGGAAATCAAACAACCCACTATTAAGTAAACAATGGGTCCTCAAAGAAAGTATTGTTGAATGGTACTAAAGTCCTTCAGATGTGAAAAATCACTGCATGTTGATGAATCAAGAGACTTTGCATTGTGAAAAAGGCAAAACTTTCCAAATTAACCTAAAATCCAGGGCAATTCCTATCAAAATTTGTGTTCTATTTTTTTTTGTAGATAGTAAAAGGTTGATCCTAAGATCCTTATAAAGATGCAAGATATCCAGAATAATCAAAGCAAACCTTAAAGGTAAATATCAAATTTGAAGTGCCAAATTTCCTTACTTGAAAAACCTATTACAAATTTACAGTGCCCAAGAAAGGGTGGTATTTTTATTAACATACACAAAGATCAATGAAACAGAGTTGAGAGAGCAGAAGTAAATTTGCAAGGATGATGAATTGAATGAATTGAATTGTTTAATGGTTCTGTGACAACTTAATGGGGAAAGATTAATTTTTGTATCTTATGGTTATTGAACCATTAGGTAGCTACATATAGAAGAGTCTTTTTGGAACAAAGAATTAAAACACTAAATGAAAGACCTAATCTGTTAAAGTAAATTTTTTTAAAAAAGGAAACAAATAACAAGTCTCACTATCTGTGATCTTAGGTGTGGTAATGGTTTATTAGACAAGAGAACAAAAGTAGAAAATACCATAAGAAAAATAATAACCTGTGGAACATGAGGAAATTTTTTATTATTCTATTTGAAATAATACCATCCAGAAAATTAAAAGCCAATGCGCAGGAAACCACAATTAAAAACAAATATAATAAATTCTTACATTTTAACAGTTTAGAATGAGTATCCTAATTTAAATTGTCAGAACATCTAAATAAACATTGTCACATTTGAAATACATAAATTACCAATAAACCTGAAAATATGTTACTCAAGAACAAACTCTCAGTCTGTGTACATGGGCTGAATAAGAAAACAATATTTCAATGCATTCAGTATGTCAAATTATGCATGCAAATGAAAATATATTAAAACAAACAATAGCGAAAACAGAAGCAAACTGTTTTATATGCACATTCAGGATAGAGGAATGAATAATGCAAAATCTCTACTCTTTAGAATATTGCAATCTAAAAGGGACAGGGAGGCAGACTGGACAGTGAGCTCAGTACCACAGTGAGGCAGGTCCTATGTGAACAAAGCTATCATGGTGCTAGTGTGGAGAGGAGGCCAGTGAAGTCTCCAGAAGGGAAACAAAACAATTTCTTCTCTATGTTGCAATATGTATCATATAATGTGGCTATAGCACAAAAGTACATTTTTTCAACACTGAGTTTTAACTCAATATTCCTGTAGTTTTTGTTTTTCTATTTGATTATTGAATAAAATTCTATATGATAAAAGCCCCTCACCTAAGATCTTTAACAGTGAAATTCTAGTTCATAGAACCAGTTCTATCTGCATATGAACGTGCTCCTTAAATTCTTGTGTGGCACATACTTAGTTCTATATTTATGAGCCTCTCACCAGCTTTTCATCTACAATAATTTGCAAACAGCGCAGTGCTAGACACACTCCCTGGCATAGAATATTTCTCAAAAACATATTTGATAACATTTTTACAAGAAGCTTACAGATAAGTTAATACAGGTTCAAAGTAACAGAATAAAGAGTTCACACTTGGAGATGAATCAAGTAAACAAAGAAGTGTTTGTTATAATTTCATACAATAAGGGATAGAGAAATGATAAGGGAACATCTCCTCAGAGTGTGACTCTTAGAGTGAAAGCCAGCAGAGACAGACAAATGGTTATGTGCATTTCTATTAACACTGGAAAGATGCCACAGGTAAAGAATCTAGAATTGGGGGCTGGGGTTTAGCTCAGTGGTTCTGACACCTGTCTTGCAAGCGCAAGTCCTTGGGTTCAATCCTCGGTAACCACATACAACAATGTTGGGCATGAAGACTCACGCCCACCAGCAATCAGAACCACATACCACAGTGCTGGCTGTGGTGGCTCATGCCTGTAATCCCAGCACTTGGGAAGCAGAGGCAGGAAGATTGCTGTGAGTTCAAAATTGAGCTCCAGGCCAGCCTGAACTACAAAGTGAGACCCTGTCTTAAAAAAAAAAAAGAAAAAAAAAAGAATCTAGAATTGTAAAAGTCAAGGACAAGGATACAGACATACTCCTTCTTCCCAGAGAGTTCAATGTTCTACATTTTTCTTTCTCACTTCTGTGAAAGGAAAAAGAAAGACTTTGATAATGTGAGAGGCTGACCACCTCAAAGTATGTTGAGAGTCACTAATCCTAACATTTGATGAAGTTGATGACCAAAGCCATTTGTGCTTCTGCAAAGGTTCTGTGAACTTTTCCCATTTCTAGAGCTCTCTTGCTCTAGTACTTTCATCACTGAAGTAGTGGTTCTGAGCTTCAGTGCATTTAATGTTATTCTTCCACCTCTGGCTAATCTCAGCTCCTACATCTTCATCATAAGCAGCATCCTCCGCATTCGCTCCACTGAGGGCAGGTCCAGAGGCTTTAGCACCTGCAGCTCCCACATCTTGGCTGTTTCTCTCTTCTTTGATTCTTTAGCTTTCATGTATGTGCAACTCTCATTGGTCAGGTCCATGGACCAAAGGAAAGTGTCCTCTGTGTTTTACACCCTTATTGTTCCCATGTTGAACCCCTACAGCCTGATAAATGAAGACATGAATGTTGCCCTAAAGAAGTTCTTTACAGATAGAAAGTTTTTAGAAGGAAGAGTTTTTCTTTAGTAAAAATTTAGTATGTCTTTCATTTTAGTAAGCAAATGATCCAGAGACTACAGTGTAGGTTCACAATTCATGAGGTTGATCTTGGCACTTATTTGATAAAAATTAGGAGGGTGGGGCTGGCTTTATGTATTCAAACCTGTAGAAGACAGCACCCCTCTGGGAAGTCCTGGAATCCATCTACCCAGGGTCATCTGTCACTCTGTACACTTTTACAAACTTTTAAATTGTGTCTATATGGTTGATTATGATTTATATGTGTTGAACATGGTTCTTTCAATGCAATACTTATCTATCATAATTCCACAAATAAATATTTGTTTAGCTTCTAATATTCTCTAAATTTGGCAAAAATTTCTGAAACTGTGATTTGTAAAATAAATAGTTTTTACTGTTTGGAATATGTAACATATAATCCTTTATTTTGTGGAGTAAGTAATAATACAATGAGTAATATGATGGCCTCTACATACAAGGAGATACCTATGTATTGGAAAATATTGACAATATGAAACACATTCTGTTACATTAGATGTAGTTTTATATCTATGTGACGTTCTTTGCCTCACATTTTTGGGATGATATCCTCACTTCTGTGTCTAGAAAACTTTCTCTGTTCCCAAAGATATAAGGGTTTAATTTATTTCACCCAGCTTTAAGGAGTCTCAGATATAGAACTTACATTCATTTACTACTGATTCTTATGGATATTTTGTTCACACAGAAAAGTTAGTCAATAGATCATGTCCAGACTAACAAGAAGCATCTCTTCTATACAAAACTCACTGTCCCTACTACGAAACAAATATTTTTGTAAATGGGCTAGAAACACATTTCTAATCATAGATTTTCTCCTCTACCTGCCTTTTATCCAATTAAGAGCCTGCTGGTGATGTTGAAATTTGAGTTAGGAAGCCTGAGGTCACCATCTTGCAAGGAATCTATCCTCCTCAGTGCTTAATCTCTATGGGTCTTGGTGGCCTCCGTCATGTGCTCAACTGTCAGTCCTTCATTTTGTGGAGGGAGCAGCACGTAGAGGATTTTTCTATTCTCTCCATGGAACAGCTTTTCAGACTCAGCATCCAGATATGGCCATTTTATTTTGAGGACCCTTCTTGATGGCAGGTGGTACTTGTATTCACTGTGACACTTCTAAGTTTTCGACCTTGAGAAACTTGAGCAGTTCCATTAAAGAGACAAGCATGTATATTGGAAATAGCATCATTTTCTTCATTGTACATCTGTTCCACTGGACCCAAGGGCACAATATAGAGCTATTTGCTCTTCTTTAACCCAGTCAAAGTATTTAAATTTGGTTGAGATGCATTTAACATAATCTTTCTCATCTAAAAAGGAAAAGATGATGTTTGTTTTTCCCTCATCTTGCCTCTCAGGTGTGAGACATGAGCACCTCCCAGCAGGGTCCCTTCTCTCACAATATACAACCAAAATAGGAGCAGAGAATAGCTTCGTTGTTTGATTAAGAGAAGAAATCTTGATTTTCTATATCCTAACCTGTTCTTACCTCCACCCCTACTCTATTACCATGCAAAAGTGTTCATGTTTGTGTATATCTTTCCATTTATTAGTATACATTTATGTTACATAAATATATATGTATTCTAATATATAACACATTGATATATGTGGGCATTGAAGTTATTTTGCTTGGGTTCATTTTACAAGACTTATGTTTATATGATTTTGTGTTTATTTCTCTAGCCATAAACAACATCCCCAAACCTTTTTAACATTAATTTATAATACATATAAATAATTATCTAAAAATTTTTGCTATATAAAACTACTTGTGTATGTGTTAAAATTGTTAAAAAGCATTTATGTTCACTTAGTTCAAATGTGTTAACTCATGTTTAAGCTACTTCAAACATATTCCTGTCAAGATTGAGTACATCCTAGGCAGTATATCCCATTCTTCATTGAGTTTACAATTTAGTATGAAAGAAAAGATAGTAAATTAATAAGTAGTACAGAATTAAATATGTGTCAAATGTCAAAATAATGAACATCTTCACGGAGAGAGAGAAACTGATTTTTTTCTGTGAAAAAAAACCTGACAATCCATTAGTAAACTAATCAAGAAAAAAGTAGAGAGTGCCCAAATAAACTTAAAAGTGAAGAAAGACATTAAAGAAAACTTAAATTCAAATCTTCATTATGGAAAAGCCATGTGCTGAAAAAATGGACATATAGGACACAATGAATTAAACAAAAAATATATTAGAAAACTAAATATATCAATAATAAGGTCAATAATAATGAGTTAAAATAGTATTGAAAACTTTTCAACAAAACACAGCTTACAACTGAGAGGATTCATAGCTGAGATTTACCAGATTGTAAAGACGAATTAGCACCAATGCTCCTCCCATTATCTCATAAAATAGAACAGGGAAGGCCCTGTTGAAAGTCATTCTATGAAGCCAAGATTATTACAATATGGAAAACTGAAGAGGGAATGTGAAAACATACACACTAGAGAACAACACGGCTCCTGAGCACAGAGAAAATATCAGGAGAATACCATCACCACAGATTTATAGATCAAATTTATCAAAATAGTGCAAAGTTCACACATGATAATCAAGTTGATTTCACTCCACTGTTGCCAAGAAGGTTGAATACACACATACCAATAAATAAATAGCACATATATAGAATGAAATATAAAAATCTCATGATCATCTCAATAGGTGCAGGAAAAGGGGCTTTGATAAAATTTAAAGTTCTTCATAGTAAATGCCTGAGTAAATTAGGTATGGAAAGATTCCCTACACTATAACAAAGATGGTATATGACTAAGCTACATGACTAAGCTCCAGCCAAGGTACTGACTGGGGGAAAGCTAGAAGCACTTCCTCTAAGCTCAGAAACAAGACAAGTGTGTTTGCTCTTACCAAATCTGTCTGATGTGACAGTAAAAACTCTAGTTGTAATTATAGGGGAATAAAAAGAAATAAAATGCATAAAAACAGCAGCGGAGAAATCCATATTGCTCTGTCTATGACACAACTTTAGATACAGGAAATCTACCAAGAGGTACCTACTCTAGCAAGAGATATTTACAACGGACAAAGAACTTTAGTAAAGTGGCAGAATATAAAATTGACACAAAAATAATAATTTTTATGCAACATTAATGAGCTCAGTGATAAAAACATCAAGAAGGCCATTCTACTGATTATAATCATAAAAATAAACAGAATACCAAGGAAAAATTTTAAAGATATGTATTAAAATTGTACAATGAAATCTATAAAAAGAAATTAATAAGGACACTAGAAGGTGGAAAGATCCCTCAGTTTCATGGATTTGAAAAATTAAAAATGTTAAAGTGGTCACATCACAAAGAAGCATGTAGATTTAATTCCATCACTATCAAATTACTAATGACATTTATTGCAGCTAGTATCTAAGACATTATGCAATATCTTATGTATATTGAACAAAAATTTTTACTCATGGACAGTTTTATATGAAAATAATTTTAATGACATACGTGTTTTCATTTTTATTCAACATTTAGCTTCTATTTCTAGTGAGAAACCAGTCTCTTCTCCTTAGTCTTTTTAGGCACTCTTTACAGGTTTTTGGTAATATCTAAACGAGAATCATTTGAGAGATCAATGAATGCCCATTTTTTTAGTGCTCACATTAAAATTCTCCAAGAAATATTGATTTATGATATCATATTAATCTAACTATAATTAGAATCAGTGAAAACAAAGAGTCTTTAAAATTTTGAAGATTTTGGTTATTTCCCTTGGTTAGGTCTTTATCTCTTTTGAGATATCACTGAGATATCATTTATTAAATGTTTTAAATTTTTTCTGAAAATTTGAATTTTTAAATTTCTCGACATGAAAACTCATCAGAGCTCTAACAATATTTCTCACAATTTTACTTTAATCCTGAGTCTAACACAAACTTGGAATTACACATACAGAACGGTATTAAACAGTTAAGAATCAGTGAGGATAAAGGGAAATTCTAATCATTTCTTTTCCCCAGAGCTGATATTTGTGGGAGAAGAGTCCAAAGGGAGGTCTTTAGCATTGTTTGTTCCTAATCAGACTCTTGAATCCAGTATATAAAGTTGTCTTTTCAACCAACTTTTTCAGAAGGCCAGATGGCTCTGGGCCTCAGCTTCACCAGATGTTCAGATCCGTGACTCAAAATATATCTCAGGGCTATCACAGCTTTATATTATCAATGTCTCTTTTTTTCTGTTCAGAGGAATAAAGAAGAAAAATACAGAACCCTGAACTCTCTGGGAAGCAGAAGGGGTATGTCTGTAATCCTGCCCTTGCTTTTTAAATTTTTCTTTTACCTGCAGCATCTTCCCCGGTGTTAATAGCGATGGAGATGAAAACTGATCTTCTACTGGCTCTCCTAAGAGCCACACTTCTTGATGCATACAAGCTTATTTCTTTGTCCCCTATGGTATAAAATTATAGCTAACTCTTCTTTGTTTACCTGTTTCCTCTCAGATAGTGTCAGGCCTTTATTTAGTTGTTTTGAATCCATAAACTTCTTGCAAAAGTTTTGTCAAGTATACTGTGGAGACTTGCTATATTCAAGCTACTATAACAAGTATTATATTGAGTTTACAGATTAATAATGTAGGAGAAAAGCTGATAAGTGACTTGTCAGGTACAGGATTAAGTATATGTCCCACATGAACTTAAGGCATGTGTTTATATGCATATAGAAAATGGTTCTCTTATGCAACATCACTGTTAAAGATCTTAACTAAACAGAGCTTATTACCCTGGATTTTCAAATATAAGCTAATAGGAAAAGGAAATTAAAAGAGTATTATGAGTCAAAAGTTGCTGTCTAACAAATATGCTCTCATGGAACATGTATATCATATAATATGTGTTGTAGAACAAGTATATCATATAATATATGTTGTAAATTAAGAGAAAATAAATATTAAATTTTGTCATTCATTGTCAGGCTTCACTAACTCCACACTGAGGCCATAATAGCTTTGATTTTGTAGGACCTGTGTCACCAGAGTATCCATCTCATTCTGTTAGTCTGCCTTCTTGTCCTTTCTTGACTGGAGCGGTTTGAAGAGCAGGGATTCTGGGTTACAACTTCTCTATCCTAAATTCCCATCACAAATGTGTTTATTCATGCTATCACAGCATATTATTTATATATGTACATAAAATTTAACATACTTTATACATTTAAATATTATTTTTAAATTCAAATCTTTTTTGGTACATTATATACACACATCAGGGTGACATTCAGCATTGAGAATTTGTACCAGTATATGATTTGACATGACTTAATTCTCATTTAAATATTTTATCATCCAATGCACAAACATAGCCCAAGAGTGCATTTTTGGTGAATGTATTTTCAGGTATTATTGGTAATTTATCTATCTGTAATGTGAGGATGTCTATTCAGATTTTCTGACCATGTTTAAATAGGCACCCTTATGCTTTAACCTTTAAGATGCCAGTAAATGTAAGTTTTTCTTCTGATATATCACTTAAAAGTATTTTTTTGCATTGTGTATGTTGTCTTTTAACTTTTGAATCATCTTCTTTAAAGTTTACTTTTTAAATTTATGACACAAAATTTACCATTTTTTTCTATAATAGCCTCTGATTTTGGTATCTTATCTTAAAAACTAGCATGAAGTTCAATGTTACCAACATTTAGGTCCATGGTATTATTTACAGAACTAGCTCTTTCATTTATTCCTACGATTAATTTTGAAAAAATTATTATGAGTGGTATAAGAAACAGTTCTATATTGATTCTTTTATGTGTAGCTATCTAATGGTCTTAGAATCATTATTTTTAAAAATGTATTGTTTCCTCCTTGGATTGTCACAAAACTCTTGTAACAGTTCAGTTTATCATAAATGGGAGTTGACTTCTGTTTTGATCACTCTATTATATTGATCTGCATGTCTATATTTTAAATTGCCACACTGTCTTGATCACTTTTGTAATAAGTATTCAAAGAGGAAATAGGGCACTTCAAACTCAAAAATTATCCTTCAAGTTTGCTTTAATTATTCTAGATTTCTTGTCTTTTTATATAGATTTTAGGAGCCATCTTTCTGTACCTCTGAATAATAGAGCAGAGATTTTCATTGGGACATCATCGTGTAGAATAGTTTGGAAAGTATTGCCATTTTCATAGCACTGAGTTCTGTGATTTATCAAGAGATGCCTTTCTTCAGATGAAGGATTATAGTACCATTCAACAATGTTTCTCAATTTAAGTGATGTCATGCGTTTTAAAAATTAATTCATGTTTGCAGTGAATAATGTTTATATTACTTGTGTGGAGTTGAAACGTGTACATATCACTTCTTAATTCCTTTTTTATGTCCTTTTTCTCCCCTCTCCCCATCTTTGCATCTTTTGATCCAGTTCCCATTTAAGAAAGACATATCTGCCTATTTCTTTTACCTAAACTTTTCTCTTATTTGTATTTTGCATTTCTCATATAAAAACATAATGCTATCATTAAGCTTATAATTACAATTTATTTTACTTAACATTACAGTCTCAAAGTATATTCATTTTTGTACAAATGATTCAAGTTTGAGAGAGTAGTACTCTTTCTACTTTGTACAGTTTACCATTGTGTATACATACCACATTTTCTATATTCACTTGTTGATGGACATATAAGCTTTTTCTAAGGTTTAGGCATTATGAATTGTACTGTTACTAACATGATATAAACTTATATATTAATAAATTTATATATTAATATATTGTCTTTAACTCTTTGAGGAAGATACTTAGAAGGGGAATAGCTAAGTCAAATGGAATTTCTAGCTTAAGTTTTTGAAAAATCTCCATACTGATTTCCATAGTGTAGAACTTTTCCTTGTTTCCCCCACAACACAACCAGGACTTGTTGCTTTTTTCTTTCTGCATGACAGACATTCTTTCTGAAATTAGATAGAATCTCTTTGCTACTTTAATTTGTACTTCTGTAATGAGCAGTGTCTGAAACATATCTTCATGTATTTAGGGGCCATTTGTACTTCTGTTTAGCATCTACTCATTTTGCATGCCCATCTTTTGGTTGAGTCTTTTATTTATTGTTAAACATTTCATTATTTCATACTCTGATTTGTTTAATTTTCATTACAAGTGTGTAGAAATAAAATTGAGTTCATATGTTGATATTCAATTCTCTCACCTTGTTTAACTTTGCTCTAAATGGTATTTTGCATAGATTCTTGCAGATTTTGTCTATATAAGAATACGACCTTCATCAATGCATGAAAAAATAGTTAAGCTTTGCTTTTCAATATGGATGCCTTTAATTTCAATTTGATGCCAGAATGTCCTCATGAGACCTTCTAGTTATTTTTGAATTACAATTGGGAAGTAGATAACTTGTATTGCTCAGGCTTACTGGGGAAAAAGTTGAATCCATCATTAAATGTGCAACTGACTATGGAGATTTTTTTGATCCTGTTGGTATTTTAATATAAACAAGTATTTTATTGCAGAGAAGTTGAGTGAGGTGATTGAAATTGTGGTATGCCAACTTGATGTCAATAAGAACCACCCAACAGACTAATCAAGTTCTGTGTGAGTCTGGACCATTGATGTGTAAGCCAGAAAAACCAAAGGAGGGAAAGCCCACCCTGGATGGGGGCACCACCAATAGTTTTGTAGCCTGGACAGAATGAAAACAGAGGGAAGTGCTTGTTCCCTTTTTGGAAGAGCTTTGATCTTTGCTTCTGCATCTGGACATTTAGCTCCAGTTTCCTCATCCTTCCAACACCGACACTTCAGCCTTCTACCCTGGCTGTCATGGATGACACCAGTGAAGTTCCGGGATTTAGCCTTTGAATCCTATTCAGTCCTCTGACACTCCAATAAGCAGATCATCATTTGTGCTCTTCCGGTGTTGAACCTGTAAGTCTAATGAATTATGTTGTGGAATTATATGTAATTTTACATTATTTCTCTTAATTTAGGTACTTCAATGCAAAAGGATTATAATTTATCAGGTGAGGCACATTAAAAATCTAAAATCAATGGGCAGAATTCTTTAGACTGAATACTGCTAATAATCATGCAAATAGTATGATACAAAAAAAATGGAGATATTTCTGAATGGTATGTATTTATGTTTCCCATATATGTGGGGTCATTGACATAACAAATGAAGAGCTGGAAGAAAACCGAACATAAAAGGATGAAAAGTTTAGGATTCTGTTTTCCATTTCATTTTTGGAACTAAAAGTATCAATAGAAAAAATTTTCTTATATTCCTATATAGAAACCCCAGAAGGAAATGATAGAAGGAAATCGTTCCATAGTGACCGAGTTCATCCTTGTTGGGTTAACAGAGAACCCAGAGCTCCAGCTGCCCCTCTTCCTCCTCTTCCTGGGAATCTACATGCTCACAGTGGTGGGGAACCTGGGCATGATCACCCTGATCGGGCTCAGTTCTCACCTGCACACACCCATGTACTGTCTCCTCAGCAGTCTGTCCTTCATTGACCTCTGCCATTCCACTGTCATCACCCCCAAAATGTTGATGAACTTTGTGACAGAGAAGAACATCATCTCCTACCCTGAGTGCATGGCTCAACTCTATTTCTTTCTCATTTTTGCTATCTCAGAGTGTCACATGCTGGCTGCAATGGCTTATGACCGCTATGTTGCCATCTGTCACCCCTTGCTTTACAATGTCACCATGTCTCCTCAAGTGTGTTGCTGGATGGTCACTGCAGTGTACAGCCTGGGCTTGGCTGGTGCCACAGCTCACACAGCCTGCATGTTGAAGGTGATTTTCTGTAAGGCTGATGTAATAAACCATTACTTCTGTGACCTTTTCCCATTATTGGAGCTCTCCTGCTCCAGTACTTTTATCAATGAGATGGTGGTTCTGGTTCTGAGTGCATTTAATATTCTTCTTCCAGCCCTGACCATTCTTAGCTCCTACATCTTCATCATACGTAGCATCCTCCGCATTCGCTCCACTGGTGGCAGGTCCAAAGCCTTCAGCACCTGCAGCTCCCACATCTCCGCGGTTGCTGTGTTCTTTGGTTCTGCAGCATTCATGTATCTGCAGCCTTCATCAGTCAGCTCCATGGACCAAGGGAAAGTTTCCTCTGTGTTTTATACTATTGTTGTTCCCATGCTGAACCCCCTGATCTACAGCCTGAAGAATAGGGATGTAAAAGTTGCTTTAAAGAAGTTCTTTGAAAAAAGAAAGTTCTTGTGAGAAATAATTTTTGCTTTGGTGGCAATTTATAATTCCTGTAATCTTTTTTTTTTATTATCTTTATTGGTACATTAAATATACACATCATGATTGCACTCCATAATGGGGATTTGTACCAGTATAAGACACAACTTAATTCTCATTTTTTCCCATAGCCCCACCCACCCTACCACCCCCCCATATATATAAAATTTGTTTCCTTACTTTTTTGTTACAATCTCAACAATGAGAGATAGCACTATACATCCACAAATGATGAGTTTACTGCTGGTACTCATTTGGACAAAAGGTATGGAATTATAAAGCATAGACTTGGTTGAGGATCAGCTGCATATGGAAAAGTGTGAGGTGACACACAGATTTTCTACCACCTCTATAGGGTTTTTCACTATAAAATTATTTTATTTCTTTCATTTAAAAAAATAATCACAATGTATTACTAACATATAATCATCCAAAACTATGTACATATACTTAAAAGCAGATTATACCCTTTCTTTAATTTTATATATCTTTTTCACTTTTATTTATTAATAATGAATTAAGCTTTTAAATGCTTCCATATGGTGATGCTTCACAATTATTAAACAGGGCTCTTTTATTTATTTATTTATTTTTTGGAGACAGGATCTCACTTTATAGTTCAGGCTGGTCCTAAACTCAGCCTCAAACTCAGCAATCCGCCTGCCTCTGCCTCTTGAGTGCTGAGATTAAGGTATAAACCACAAGGCCTGGCACTATGGTATGTGGTCCTGATTGCTGGTGGATATGAATCACCACACCCAGCATGGTTGTATGTGATTACTGGGGATTGAACCTGAGACTGCATTTGCAAGGCAGGCACCAGAACAGTGAGTTAAATCCCTGGCCCAGAACAGGACTCTTGATGCAGTACTTTTCTATCTTTGTTCACTACATGTATGTGCTTAACATCTTATCTTCTAGATATCTCATGTACCTAGATTTTATACTAAATATATTTGCAAACATATCTGAAATGGTGATTTGTAAAATAAATAATTTTCTTTTTGAATACATAAACTATAACCCTTAATATTACTAAGTGTGGAAAACTATTAGGTAATATGAAGTCTTTTGTTGCATGATAAACAGTTCCTATCCAAGAGGCAATAGCAGTATATTGGAAAACACTGGCTATAATAAACACATGTGGGCATGTTCGATATATTTTTAATTACACCAAGGCAACTTTCTTTGTTCTGCAGGTTTAGGATGATGTTATCACCTACCCTTATTTTTCCAAAAAGAACAATGCTAGAAGCATCACAATGTCCGATACCAACACATACTACAAAGCCGTGGTAACTAAAACCTCAGTTATGTCAGCATCGTTAGGCTTAGTGCCCAGTGGAGCAGAGCACAAGGCCTAGAAATAAATCCCCACATTTCAGCCACCTGAATCCCAACAAAGCTGCTAAGTTGAAAAAGGTCAAGGTCTGGAAAAAATAGTGCTGGGGAAACTCGATTCACACACAGATGGTTCAAACTAGGTCACTGTCTCACTTGATATAAGGTAGACAGTCACATATTTTTGTCATATACATGAAAAGATGATATGAAAGTAGAAAAGGGACTTTTATTGTCTGAATTAGGGAGTAAGATGGGAACCTTACTTGGAGAAGGGGACCCCACAAAATATGAGAAAAGGATTGAGGATGCTGATTGAAGCTGTGTAAGTGCTGGTATAAAATACAATGGTGAAACTCGTGAGACGGTACTGCTAACGTGCATTGGCATTTATGATCACAGCAAAACTTAAAAGAATGTCTTTATTTAATCACAAAAATAACTTTATAAAACAGATTAGAGCTCCACATGTAACAAAATTTTAAGCTATTCCAAAGCAAACTTAGGAAAAGTTATCACAACTTTGTTTCAAATTTATATCACATTTAATTACTATTGAATAAATACTATTAAAAACTTTACTTCCAGCCATTTTGATATTACAACATTTCAATGACATGTGTATTTTCACTGTTTCTCAAAATTTCTTTTATTTTTCAAAGAAAAACAGTCTTTATCTCTCCTCCTTTGTCTTCTTTGGAAATCCTCACAGGTCTCTATTAATATCTAAGAGATTCATTTGGGAGCTCAGAAAAAGCTGCTTTTATTCAGTGCCCTGATTAACACATTCCCAGAGGTACCCCTTTAATAATGTATCACATAAATCTAAAATAAATCAGTAAAATCCTGAAAACATAAACCATAATGACCTCAATTCATTCCTTTGACTTAAGTATTTTCCCCTTCTAGATACCACCTTAGAAAATTCCTTTAAATTCATAAAACTTTTCTGAAATTTTGAATTTTTAAGGACTGGGCATGAAACTCACTGCAGCTCTGAGATTGCTCACATCCTTTTCTTAGTTTAAATTCTAATGAGAACTGAACTATCTGTGATAATATTAAACATTTGAGAACAAAGGTGGGTAAAGAGAGTTGATAATTGTGGCATAAGATTCCAGTGGGAGGACGACACCATCATTATTTGCTCCTAATCAGACTCTGTACCCAGTTGATAAAAATCTCCACATGAGTCCTAGAATTGTATGTTATATATTGTGAAATAGAAAATGCTCAAAGTAAAATAGGGTGAAGGGGGAAAAATAATGAGATTATAACAAAAAAGAAAGGAAACAAATTTTATGTATATAGGGGGATTGTAGGGTGGGCAGAGCTATGGGAAAAAATGAGAATTAAGTTGTGTCTTATACTGGTACAAATCCCCATTATGGAGTGCAATCATGATGCGTGTATGCAATGTACCAATAAAGATTTCAATTAAAAAAAATCACCACATGAACCTGCCTTTACAGAAGGCCACAGGCTTTGGGCATCAGCCTCACCAGATGCCAACATTAGTGACACAAAAGGTGTTTGGGGCTATGACCGCCTCACATTATCAAAACTAGTTTTCCTTTCAGAGTAATGAAGAAAGTATGAAATGCTGAACTCTTCAGGAAGGGGTATGTCCCAATCCTCGTCCTTCTGTTTTGAAGCTCTAGACTTTTTCCTGTTCATGCACCGTGTTCATAGAGAGTCAGGTGACCCTAGGTCTGTCCTCCTTGTCTTCATTCTAAGAGCCACACTTCCCAATGAGGGCAGCTTCCTTTATTATCTCTCTGTCTTCCACAGCATGAAATTACAACAAACATTTCTTTCATATACTTCCTCCAGGAGTAGAGGCTTTATTCAGTTACTTCAAATCTGTGTTATCTCTAAGTTTCTTCCACATTTGGTCAAATGCAGATTTGAGACTTGCAACTATGTGCGGCCCTGTACCAGCACTGAGTTTACAAGTTAGGGTGAAAGAAAAACTAGTGAGTGACTCATAAAATACAGAATTAAGTAGGTTTCAGAGGTGAACATAAAGTACAGGTTTCTACCAGACAGTACATGGTCCTGGTAACTAGAATTTCACTACTCGAGATCATACTAAAAGAACTTTAGTACATAGGAATTTATGGGATAAGCTAACAGAAGAGAGAAACTATAGAGATATCAGGAGTTGAAATTTAGGGTCTAAGAAATGTGCCTTTGTACCATTTATGCCACGTGATACTTGCTGTAACATGATGAAGGAAATCTCATTTTGTTTCTCTTTGGTGGGCTTTGCTGACCTTCATTTTTCCTGGCACTATGAGAACTTTGCTCCTATAGGACCTGCTTCACCATGGCATGTATCTCATTATCAATTCTACCTCCCTGTCCCATTGTAGACTATAAAATTCTCAGGAATGTACATGATATATTATTTATTTATTTATTTATTTATTTTGAACATCCATAGTTAACATTTTGTTTATGTTGTTACTGTTGACTTGCTCTAATTGTGTTTAAAATATAATTTAACATATTTCATATATTCAACTATCATTTTCTTCCTTTTTTTTGTTTACACAGGGTCTCGCTTTGTAGTTTAGGCTGGCCCTGAGCTCAGCCTCAAACTCACATCACAGCAATCCTCCTGCCTCTGCCTCCCAAGTGCTGGGATTACAGTCTTGAGCCACCACACCCAGCACTGTGGTATGTGGTACTGGTTGCTGCTGGGTGTGGGTCTCCACGCCCAGTATGGTATGTGGTTACCAGGGACCGAACCAGGGTCCTTGCACTTGTAAAACAAACACCAGAATCACTGAGCTAAATCCCTGGCCCACAAATATCATTTTCTTATCTAGAGTACTGCACGGCCTAAGAGTATGTACTTGATGAAAATGTTTTCATTTATTATTATAATTTACATGTCTCATACATGGGAATGCTTATTCAGAAACTGGGCCATTTTTGCACTGGGATATTTATCCTTTACACTGTTAAGTTTCAAAATATTTTAAAATGCATTCTGGATACAAGTTTTTCTTTAATTGAGTTATTTGAAAAATAGGTAGATGTTTACTTTGTGTATTGCTTTTAAATTTCTGGATGGAGTTCTTTAAAAGGAATTTAAAATTTTTTTAATTTACTACTTTTTCTAATTTTAGGCTCTGGTTTTGGAATCTCTAAAAGCATCATCAAATCCAAGGTTAAAATATTTAGTCGTGTAGTTTTATTCCCAAGATTTTGGGAGTATTAGATCTTTTATTTATTCATATGATTCAGGTACAGTAAATTACTAGGAGTCATGTGACAAAGAGTTCCAAACCTAATTCTTGTATATGTACTTACTGAATTGTCCATTTCAGTACCATTTGTTAAGAAAATTATCATTTTCTCATTGAATTATCATCAAGTACTTATAACAATTGAGTTCATCGTGGATGTGAGTTGTTTTCTTGACTATCATGTTGATCCTATTGTTCTATGTGTGTACTTATAGCAGCCCCATGCAGTCATGGTCATTGCAAATTTGTAGTAATTTATAAATAAGAAAATGTGCACCTCAAACTTGATGTTTATCTTTAAATATTGCTTTGGCTATTTGAGGATCTTTATGTTTTTATAGAGGTTTTATGATCATTCTATGTAAATATCAGAGTGGAAATTTTAATGAGGATTACACTGAATTTATTTATTATTTTGGAAAACATTTCTAGTCTGACAATTTCTATTCTTTTAATTAATCAACAACAAATTTCTTCTCATGTTCAAAATTAACGTAATTAGTTCAAAATTTTATAATTATAGCCTCTATTTCACTCTAAATTTATTCCTAAGCATTTTATCCTTTATTACTACCTCAATGGCTATTTTATTATTCATTGAAAATATATAAAAATACAAATGAGTTTATATTCTGACCTTACAATCTACCATGGGGCTTGATTTCAGTTTTATTAGAGTTTTTTCAAAGATTGTCTCAGATTTGTTCTGTGTACAATTATGGCATTTGTAAATAAAATGAAAAGATAATGAATTCTTGTTTTTCAATATGGATGTTTTTCATTTAATTTAATTGCCTGGTTTTCTAGCTAGGTCCTTTAACATACCATGGAAGAAGAAGGAGAAAACTTTTTTTTTTTAGTACTGTAAAGGAAAATTTTTAGTCTTTTATGATTACATGTGACACTTAATATTTTTTTTCCTGTGGACATTGGTATTTTAATGAAAAAGTAGTACTGGCTCCAGAGAGTTGAGAAAATCATAATTAATCCAATACAGTCTATAGAATACATCAAACAAGTAATTAGATATTATATTTTTAGTGTTCATGAACTTGACATCAATAACCACTCTTACCGATTGAAAAAATTAGAGATAACTCTGTGTGAGATATATTTACATCCTCCTTAAGGATCTCAAGGTTGTTGACATATTTAGATGAAGAAATGGCAGATAGACAATGAAGAAACCTAGCTAAAAGAATGGACCTAAGTTTCACATTTCATTATACAGACTTATTAAAAATATTTTCTTATTCTAGAAATACTTCTCTAAACATAAATACTTAATTGAAAAAATTTTTCCCTTCCTACATAGATGAGCAAAGAGAAATGACACAAGCAAATCATTCCTCAGTGACTGACTTCATTCTTGCTGGGTTAACAGAGAGCCCAGTGCTCCAGCTGCCCCTCTTCCTCCTCTTCCTGGGAATCTATGTGCTCACGGTGGTGGGGAACCTGGGCATGATCACCCTAATCGGGATCAGTTCTCACCTGCACACATCCATGTACTATCTCCTCAGCAGGCTGTCCTTCATTGACCTCTGCCATTCCACCATCATCACCCCCAACATGCTGGTAAACTTTGTCACAGAGAAGAACATCATCTCCTACCTTGAATGCATGACTCAACTCCGCTTTTTTTTTTTTTTTTTAATTTTTGGGATCTCCAAGTGTCACATGCTGGCTGCAATGGCTTATGACCGCTACGTTGCCATCTGTCACCCCTTGCTTTACAATGTCACCATGTCTCCTCAAGGGTATTGCCGGTTGGTCGCTGGGGTGTTTAGTATGGGTGTGGTTGGTGCTGCAGCTCACACAGTCTGCATGCTGAGAGTGAATTTCTGTAAGGTTGATGTAATAAACCATTACTTCTGTGATCTTTTCCCATTATTGGAGCCCTCCTACTCCAGTACTTTTATCAGTGAGATAGTAGAGTGGGGCTTCAGTGCTTTTAATATTTTCCTCCTAACCCTGCTCTATACTCAGCTCCTACATGTTCATCATAGGCAGCATCCTCTGCATTTCCTCTACTGAGGGCAGGTCCAAAGCCTTCAGCACCTGCAGCTCCCACTTCTTGGCTGTTTCTCTCTTCTTTGGTTCTCTAGTGCTCATGTATCTGCAGCCCTCATTAATCAGGTGTATGGACCAAAGGAAAGTGTCCTCTGTGTTTTACACCACTATTGTCCCAATGCTGAACCCCCCGATCTACAGCCTAAGGAATAAGGATGTTAGATTTGCCCTAAGTAAAATCCATGAAAAAAGAAATTTCCTATGAAATATTTTTCTATTTACTATAAAGAAATATTCCAGAGACAGAAACAAATGTCCACAAATCTTATAACTCCTGGTAGTGCTTAATTATTTGGATGAGAAGTATCAAGGACACTGATATGTTGCTAAAATAAGACCCACATAGGACAGATGTTCTCTGGGATGGCCCAGAATCCATCTACACAGAACAATATGTATCTCAATTTTATAATTTTCAAATGATTCCATGTATTTGATTATGCTTTATGTGTATGGAATATGGCTCTCCTGTTTATAAATACCCCAAGAGATAACTTGAGTCAGAAATAGTTTTTGCCTTCTGCTGTAGTTATAATTGTTAGTGCATGTGGAAGTAGGCTCCCATACACTTGTCCATACATTTATCGTGTTACTTAAACCAAGAGTCTATCCTTTCTGAATGGTTCTGTGGGTCATCAGGGAAATCTTTCTTTTAAATTGCTGTTCTACTGTGTTTCATGTTCACTATCAAAGAATCACTCCTGATTTCCTCTGTTTCACCATTAACCTAAAATATGTAGAAGGAGAAGAGAATGTTCCAAAACTTGAGGAAGGGCGTCTGGTGGTGAGAGACTTCCCTTCTATGTCCACCTGTTCTGTAAAACCGAATCACATAGGCAAACTCAAATGAAGAGAGGAAGGAGAAATGCTTGGATCATTTAGATAGCATCGAGTCAAACTAAGGTGCAGGAACTTTTTTTAAAATTGAGGAAGAGATTTATATAGAAACTAGCTAACAATTTATTAAACATTCTCTGTTTACTTATATATTTAAATATTTTTTAAATAAGTTTATAATTTAAACTTAAATTACCAATGCATTTTCCAATATTTAAATAAATGATTCTTATGTTCCTCTTTAGAGTTGGGTGTTTGACACAGCATTGTATCCAAGAACTTTAACAGTGTTCAATGTGAAATAAAATGTGTAATGTACCAGAAAATACACAGTATATTATTAAACATTCAGATCCACCAGAAAGGTGCATATCGTGCTGGGCAGAACAGTCATTGTAATGTCTTAACAATTCTCTGCCCTTTTGTCATCATCTTGATGCTTCCTCATTGGGAAATGACTATGGTCTCTATTTCAGTTCCATCTTTCTAAGTTTCACATTGCTTTTGATAAGAAATGAAATGTTTCATTCTAATGCATGCCTCAGCATTCCAGTTCTAATAAGGCCCTAGCTTCATAGTGATGGTCCCGCCCTTGCAACTGCTTACTATTGATGAATGCTTTGGATGTTGCACTTCTACAAGTCATCAGGCTTTTAAGAATAATAGTCATGTTATGACTGTATAATATTTCTAGGTCTCGGGTTTATTCATTATGGATGAGTAAAGTTTTTCATGAAGTTCATAGATTATTCTGCTAATATGGTTTTACCCCCAAAAAATTCAAAAGTAAAAACCAAAGCATATCTAACAAAACTTGAAAATATTTCCAAGTAAGTTTACTTAAGAAAGATTGTCAATCACTGTCTCAACTTATATGTTTGATAAATACTCAGTAAAATATTCAATGTATTTATATTCACAAGTAGTCTGGTATCTACCTCACAAGAAGAAATTATTTTGCATAATATGCGATTTCTTTCTATATTAACTTATCCCTAAATTTCTCCAATTTTATCATACATTTTTATTTCCTGTTCTTCAACATTTTTCTTATTGTTAGGAGGAAAAATAGTCTTCATTTTTCCTTCTTGGTATTGCTAAGCACCTCTTGGAGGTTTTTGATAGTATCTAAAAAAATTAACCTTGGGAAATGACTAAAGCTACTTTTATTCAATCTCTAAGGTAAAATAGTCTCAAAAGAATTGTTTAGTGACTCTGCCAAGTTGTATTAATATGAGGAGTAAAAATCAATGAAGATTAAAAAAACTTTCAAAGAATATACACAATGGTTGCTTTATTTGCTTTTCAATTTCCTCTTATGATAAATCACTTCAGACAGTTCACCTGGTGTATGCCCTAGAATCTTCCCAAATTTTGAATATTTAAATGCTTTGGTATTAAATCCATCAAATCTCAACAGTGTCTTTCATACTGTTCATTTTATGCATAGTTAAAAGAGAATATGGATTTTTATATGTGTCACAATACTGAACACTTGCAAACCAATGGGGTAAAGGGAAAATCTAATTGTTGATCTTCCCCAGAGATGGTGCTTGTTGGACAAGATTCTAGTGGGAGGTCGTTAAAATTGTTTATGCTTAATCAGATTCATATTACTTATACTCAACCTATAAAAAACAATAATCTTAACTATTCTTTATAAAGAGCCACACTGCTATAGATTGCTACAGACATTTGCTTCATTGGAGAACTGGATTAGTAATGCAAAGGATACCTTTCATCTATTATTTCCTCCTAACATCTCTGTTTTTCTGGGTGGAGCAATGGAGAAGACAAATGTCCAAAACTGAATTCTCTGGGAAGAAGGAGGGTATGTCAGAGTCCCAGACTTTAAAAATCTTA
This sequence comes from Petromus typicus, assembly GCA_004026965.1. Classification (NCBI taxonomy): domain Eukaryota; kingdom Metazoa; phylum Chordata; class Mammalia; order Rodentia; family Petromuridae; genus Petromus; species Petromus typicus. The sequence goes on from PVIR01009947.1 coordinate 50,071, forward strand.
CAGTCTTTAGCTATATTTCCCCTCCAGTGCTAATAAAGACCCACAAGAATATTTTTCTGGCTCCACCTATCCTTAGTCTAAGAGCCACACTCCTGGATCAGCACAGATTCCCTTGTTCTGTCTTTGCACCTGAAACACAAAATTATAGCAAGTAACTTTGTTTACCCCTCTCCACTCAGGCAGTGTGCAGGCTTTGTTATTTAGTTTAAATCTCTGTTAACTGACTCCTAAACTTCTAATAATTTTATCAAACATATTTGTATTGAGATTTGCTATGGCAGACACGCTCCCCAGGGCTATATTGAATTTATAATTACTGTAGAAGAATTGATAGCGTAACAACTCAAAATAACATAGACCCAAGTATGTGCCACATAGACACATAGAAAATGTGTTCATTCGCAGAGAGAAAACGATATTTTTAAGCAAGATGTCACTTTGAAAGATCACTGAAGGACCTTAGCTTTTAAATAAGATTTCATGGGGTAAAGACAAGGAGAGAGAAACTAAAGAAACATAATTTAAAACTGAGAATATAACAAAGGTCCTTAGGGGCAGTAGTCACAACCTGTGATACTTGTAAGAAGGAAAAAAACAAAAGCTTCTTTTTGTTTCCCTTACAAAACCTGCACTGAGGCCTGCTCTGAATCCACACCATTGTGGCTACGTTCCTGCAGGACCTGCCCTGGCAGACATGTACCCCATTGTCTAGTCTCTCTCCCTGGCCCTGGCAGATTGAAACATTTTAAAGAGGAAGGAGACTATACAATTTATCTCTCTACTCTAGATGTCCCCAGGAAGCTTTAAGTTACCATTTTTAAGGTTTTAATGTGTTTCTCTTCCACAGACTAAAATATATTTTCTTGAATGGTTTTCATCACTTATGTATTAGTTATTATTTTCTGTAAATATCATATTTACTTGTATGGAGTCATCTACTGAGAGAATGATGTTTTCAAGACAACACTAAATATGTAATGTCTTGTGGAATATATATTGAATTTTTACTTTCTTATTACTTTTTAAATGCTCCCTAAATTCATCTAACTATGAAATGTTCTTCTCTATTCTTTACTTACAACCTGTAACTCTAATATGTCTACAAGCTACAGAAAATTCAACAACTACTCTAATAAATCTGGAAAACTTATAATTATTCCACACTTACACTCTATCACTCTAGAAAATATTTACTGAAGCAAACATTCTGAGTCTACTTTAGCAGTCTTATAATGGTCTTGTGCCATCATTTCTTTTACACTAGAATTCAAAGGTCTTCTTCTTCATCTTGGGAAATCTTTTATTTGAAACCACAAGCAGGAACCCATGGATAGCATCGTAAGTGAAATGAGCCAATCACAAAAGAATAATGTTACGTTGTTCTGCTTATGTGAGGCATCTGTAACATGTGATTTCATAGGAGCAGAGAACAGAATACTAGTTTTCAGGGCCTGAGAGTTGTGGGTAAACAGGGAGGAGTTTCATCATGGGTCTAAATTTTTCATCTCTATTAGATGAGCAAGTTTTAAAGATATTCTGTGCAAGGCAGAATAGCACT
>PVIR01009948.1:0-51504 GCA_004026965.1 Petromus typicus
TAAAATAGGGTGAAAGGGGAAAATGTTGAGATTGTAACAAAAAAGTAAGGAAACAAATTTTATGTATATGGGGGGGCGGTAGGGTGGGTAGGGCTATGGGAAAAAATGAGAATTAAGTTGTGTCTTATACTGGTACAAATCCCCATTATGGAGTGCAATCATGATGTGTATATTTAATGTACCAATAAAGATTAAAAAATTTAATGCCAAAAAAAAAAAAAGATTCCTTGGGAACAGTTTTATAAAGTAAAACTTCCTCATGATATAAAACTTCATCTTGATTTACAGAGCTGTAAACTAAAGAGATATATTAGCTCTCTCTATAGACCCAACACACGATGGTGAGACAGCTACATGATTTCTATAAATGTTCCAAATAAGAAGGAAAAAAACTGAAGTTACATAGGAGTTCTTGGTTACTAGAAATTTCTAAATCCATCAAGAGAAGTAGTGAATGTTTCTTGATTAGGACTCTGTCCTATAGTCGCCATTATATTTTGCATGAAAGTCAAAACGCTACAAAGACTGATTAAGGCATTTCAAAGCACTACTAACACTTTTCTCAAAAGTGAGATAGTTTTCTCAACTCCATGCATTAGCAACTTCCAAAGCCACTGTCACAGTTTGTTTTATTTTGACAGCACTTTTCTTGCATCAAAATATGTAGTTGCTGTGTAGAGTTGAGTGACAGATTACTCAAAGGTTAGTGTTCTAAGGAGTCTGGGAGTGTCTCAGCTAATTCAGTGTGGCTTAGCCTCTCTCACAAGGTTACCATTAAACTATTGGCGTTTTTGTCAGATATAATCAGGATCTCAGAAAGACTTCACTGAGACTAAAAATTCACTTCCAAGTAAACACATGACAGTGTTCATAGGACTCCTTGTTGTTTACTACTGGGCCTCTTGTAGCATGGATCCTTCCAGAACATATCCAGGGAGACAGAGACTTAACAGCACAAAATGGAAGGACTCGTGGCCAGATCTGGTAGTATAATCACTTCTGTAATAATCTGTTGGCCACAGATCTTAATCTTAGTAAAATGTGGGTATTTGTGAGAAGGTAAATATCAGAAGGAGGCAGAGTATACTGGAGACCATGCTAGAAATTTTGGAAGCTAGCTAAGTGCCATTATTTCAAATTTAGAAATTATTAAAATTAAGCACTTAAAATACGAGTCCTTTTCTGGAAAAAACTTTTTTTTCTTAAAAATGAAAAACAGCTAAGCATGTTTACCAAGCGACTCAGTAATCATATTAATTCCACTTATCTCGGTGCAGTAAATATATATCCACACAAAAACATATAGATGATTGTCCATAATAACTTACTTGCAATAAATAATATCTGAAAACAATGCAAGTGCCTTTCATCATGTAAATGGTTAAACTACCTCTGTTACATATCTGCCACAGAGCAGTGTTCATGATGCCCATTCATTAAGAACAAACTATTGATACTTCCAAGCATTTGAATGAACTGCAAAGACATTATACTATGTAGGAAAAATTAATATGAAGAGATGAAATAATGTACTGTGTCATTTACATAGCATTTCTAGATAGATGTGTAGGAAAGAGAAGAAAGTAGTGATTTCCAGGGATTGGAGAGAGCTAAGAAGAGTGTGGCTATGATTAGACAAGTGTAATAGGAGGAAGACCTTTGTGGTGTGAGATAATTGTCTCTCTAAGCACATGGCCTTACAGACAGGATGAAATGGTGGGGAAAAAAACACATATATTGTGCCAGGGACAGTTTCATGGTTATTAAGTTGCACCTTAGTTTTGTACCATGGGAATAGTGAGGAAACTGGAGGAGGGTACATGGTACTCTATATTATCATGCAACTTTTAATAATATATTATTAATTTCAATAATATAATTTCAAAGTACAGTATCAAAAGGCTTTCTAAAATCAGACAATGTTTGAATTCCAGTTTTATAACTTCTGAGCTTTGTAGCTGGGGGTATCTTACTAAAACATTTTTATATTTAACAGTTAAGTTTTTAGGATACTTGATCTTTTTAGGATCTTAATTTTAAGAGTTAATTTCTTAGAATACTTTGTAGTGAAGAACTCTTTATGGTGAGGCTAGTGAGAAACAAACAGATGCAGGAATATGGGAGACTTAAGATCCTTCTTTCTTTTTCTTTCTACTTCTGAAATCTATACAAAAGGGGAGTGAAGAGGAAGTTTAAGAGCGTTAAAGAGAAAGAGGGAAATGCTTCCAGAATTGAACTGCCAATTAAACTTCTTACTGTAATGCTTTGACATAGGTGGCTGCTCCTTGAATCTTTCCCTTCCTTGACTGACAATGACATAAATCTGAGATTTATTTAAATGCTGGATTCAGTTCTTATGTTATTCACTTCCCCACTCAGTATTATTAATTTCACTTAAAATATAAATTATAGTTTTGCTTCCAGTCATTCCAGTCTTTATACCACTGTTTTGGGTACTATGTATTTTCTATTTATAAATTCTTCATAATAACATTATATCCTGCTCTTGGCCTTTTAATATTTATTTTCCATTGAACATTTCCATTTCCAGAACTCCTAGAGATGGAGTTATTGCTTATTTTTATTTGTGAGAGAACCATACTAACAAATGGATAGTTGTCTCAAAATACTTGCTTTTAGTAATCAGCTCTCTCATAGGTAAACTGGGGATTATGACACTTTTTAAAGTCTTTCTATGGGAGTCAAGTGAAGAGAAGGACGTCATTGTAAGAGTTGGGTGCTGAATGAAGAGTAACGCATTTGCCAGAACCTCTTTCTTCCTTGGCTGATCTGGATTCCTTTGGGATTCATGCTCATTCTGCTTCCTGTGCTGCCTCACGGTGCCTCACATGGCCACAGGTGAACCACAGTCTGTGCACCTTTCACTTTTGGTTGGATGTCTTTCCTGTCCTATCTGTGTGCATATTAGATGCCGCAGAGGACTGATGCCAAAAATTGCAAGAGAAACTTCTTCAATTCCAGTAACTTCAACTACTGCTTTCTATTTCCCAAAAATAAATACAATTTGTTCATAGGCAGAAAACAGAGAGAAAGAGAGAGAATAACCACCGAGGCTCTGAGGCTTTTTAAAGTGTCTTTTATTCTCATGTCTCACTCATGACTGAGGAGTCTACAGGAAACTGCACTGAGAGCTACCTGAGGGGCTGTCCCAGTGTGCTGATAATCTTCTCTACTTTTGATCAGTCAACTTGCATATTTGGACAATGAATAGTATATGTTTCTGCTATTTCACTTAAAATTTCCTATTAAGATGCCCCATTCCAGTAGCAAATAGACTTTTTGAACCAAAGAGAAAAGACTATGTCCTCTTAACAATCAGAAAGAGGAACTATTTGCTTTTCCTTCAAATCTTACGCTCATAAAATCTAATTGAACACAACATGTGCTATTTTCTCTCTGTCTTTCCTGAAATGCTTAAATTATAAGTCATAGGATAGAAAATAAAAAAACTATTATAATAGAATGGCTGTGTTACCAGAGATAAGAGGCCACATAGACATGTGGGAAAAATGCAGAATACATTATCTTGAACATTCCAGGAGATATCTATCTACCTATCTATAATATGTATAATATAGCTATGTATATATTATTTATAATTTATCATTCACACTATTTAACATAACAATAAAGGCAAAATTTCTGTTAAATGTTCAGAATACTGTTTATAATTATGTATTGGCATCACCTTGTCATATTACATTTACTTTTGATACAGGGCATTTTAAATTTGCCAATAATAAAGGGACAGTTTTTTAATTAAAACATCTGAAAAAAATGAGAATTAAGTTGTGTCATATACTGGTACAAATTCTCATTGTTGAGTGCAGTCATGATATGTATATGTAATGTAGCAATAAAGATTTCAATTAAAAAAATTTGATGAGAAAATATAATGATTTATGTATAGGTCTTAAGGAACAATATGGATACTAGAGGAAAAAGAACATTTTAATGTAATTTGTCTCTTAATATTTTCCTGATATAAAGTTGTATGTAAATTATTTACTAATAAAAATGCTAAATTATATGTAATATATACATAGTTATATTAAGCATATAATATATATGTATATATCTCCTGGAAAGTTCAAGATAATGTACTCTTCATTTTTCCTAGACATCTATGTGGCCTTTTATCTCTGGTAACACAGCTATTCCATTATAATAGTTTTTCATTTTCTGCCCTATGACTTATAATTTAGACATTTTAGAAAAGCCAGAGAGAAAGTAGTACATGTTGTATTCAATTAGTAGGTTTTATGAGCATAAGGCATGAGGGCCAATCAAGTAGCTCCTCTTTATGATTTTTAATTGGATGTGTTAGTCTTCCTCTCTGGTTCAGACAGAGGTAGAAGAGTTACTCCCTCAGCACTGGGCAGACTGCCAGCCTCTCTGGCAGTGGCATCCAGGAGGTCTTTTTCTCCAAACATTGCTGCTCATGAACACTGCTGAAAACAATGGCTAGAACACAGTCCTTTCAAAATTACACAGACTCCAATTCTCCTTGTAGTGTTTCTGGCTACTATAAACTAAAATTCCAATTTTTGCTGATATCCTATTTTAAATGAGTTTTTAAATAACTTTTTGAGTCTTGTTCTCATGATGCAGTTGTAAGGAACAAAATATTTTTCCCCTAAGATATTTGGATAAATATGGCTAGAGGCAAAAGCAAAAATCTACTTTGCAAAGCAGTAGCATACCACTTCTTCAGTATTAAAACCATTAATATAAACTGGGAATTTAGGTACTTATTTCACCTTACATGTGTCCATAACTGTAAGCCCTTGAAAATATTGTGAGCAGAAGTTTCAGTCTCAAATTAATTCATGCTGTACCACAGCTGACTCCTGAATTGATTCAGGAGGCCAAGGCAGATTGTTTACAGGGTTATTATTTCAGTATGTCTTCTCATAAGATTAGCACATATTGCATTGTGAGATGGTAATACAAATATACTAGGGATCACTTGTTAGCACTAACTACTGCAATGTTGTAAGTTTTCTATAAAATATAAAAAATGTGTCTTAGTGGTCCATCTGACAAATTTGATAAATTAACCAAGATTAGCTTTTACATTTTTTAATCTATAATGCCACCAGGAGATGTATCAAAACAAAAATTTCTAGATCACTAATTAGGGCATAACAATTTAAATGCTGTTTTCTATACGTTTCTTTAAATGTGAGGACACGTATTATTTCAAATTCTTTTTAATTAAAAGACTAAACAACTTATGAAGTTTTAAGAAAGAAACTCATTAAATGAATAACATGCTTCAGTTAAAAGATGGTTATTTCAATTAAAACATTGAGGAAGAATATAAAAAATGATACATTCTAGTCATTAGATGAGCAATTTATACAATATAGCCCAAAGGGCCTCCCTCTCTTATTTTTAGCTGTCTCAACAATTTCCTGTGAAAGCTATATTTGAATTATATAAATACCTATTAATATACTAAATTTAAAGCCTTTGAAATATTATCTACTATTATAGTTGAATTTTAGCCCTCAATTATTTTGATTGTAACTTCACTGAAGATATCAAAAAAGTAAGATTAGCAGAAATCCACCTCTGGCATATCGCGGCAATTCAACGTATTTATTAGCCAAAATCAGAAGAAAATAAAAGTAGAAGTGAAATTTCTAGTAATGCTAAATTATTTTTTAAAGAAAACTAAGAACAAAGTCACTTGATGTTAGGGACGAGTAGGGAGATCTTGAAGTCCCTAAATCACATTTATATAACCGAAGGTAAAAAGTCATTTTAGGTTGAAGCAAAACGTGATAGTTGCTATATTGGAGAGAAAATGTTAGACATTTTATATAATTTAGGAAGGTACAAGTCTGATATTTGTTCAAAAATTCTTGAACTCCATAATCACATCTATATACCAAAAACAAATTGAAGATGACTCTTTTTTTGATTCAAATCTTTATTGGTACATTATAAATACACTGACCCTGCCATTTCTCTGCTAGGTATATACACAAAAGAATTAAAAGAATGACTTTTGAAGAAAAGCTTTTGAGAAATCCCCCTTTGGGGTGCAGACCTATTGGTGAGTCCCTTTCTTGTTTTCAGTCCCCCCTCAGTGGTCCTCAATGACAAACCCCTCATCTCTTAAATCCAAGTATTCTCATTGCGGACTGCTGCCCCAGGGACCAAGCTCTACCTGGCTCCAGAGCGTCATTCCTACTGGACTGAAGGCCAGACAGCTTTTGGAATTTATCTGCGCCAGCTTGGAGAAAGGGGGATTGTGAAGACTCAAACACAGTTGTTTACTTTGTAGCCGTAGCCTCTTAGCTTTTTCAGGCATGAGGTGAGCTTCGGATCGATGAGTCTCCGCATTGCACATGGCTCATTCCGTGTTTCTGTGCTTTCAGAGAAGACGTGAAGTCGTGGTTTATGGTCATTAAATCTCTTGTATTTTTCGTGTGTGTGTGTGTGTGTGTGTGTGTGTGCGCGCGCGCGAGCGCATGTGCGGCATATACTCCCAGCAGAACTTTCTCTAAAAGTTTAACAAATGCGGCTCATGTCTGCTGCGCCCGTATCCAGAGGCCTTTAGAGCTGTAATATGAGGAAGGTTGGAGAAAAACATGATTCATTTTTAGTATTTCACTTTTCATACTCTGCACAAGGGCTAAGACCTCCTCTGGAATGCAGCATGGATTCTATCTCTTTGCCTTGGCCCAAACCGCAAGTTTTTCAATTCCTCATACTGCTGTGTGTTCTTATGTTGGCAGGGCTAGTGTTGCTATGTGGAAACATTCTGGGAAGGTGGCCAGCTGCACATTTACATTGCTTATCAATCAGGAGGTTCATTAATGGTACAGCGTGACCGAGTGGACGTTACCAAAAGTTGTTACCCTGAGAGTTACCACTTAGTCTTTTTGATGCCTCCAGAGAGCTCTGTGTTTGTGGGAAGTGTTGCACGCACTGTGTAAAATCTGACACCATTTCCGAGAGCAGAAACGAGCCACAAACTGTGGTTTCTCTGTCTGTAAGGTGGCCTGGGATGTGGAGAGAGGTCATAAGCAATTCTATTATTTTCAGTCAGATCGTCTGTTGAACACACACTCTGAACTATGTGTAATTGTTTCGTGAATTTCATACAGTTTTGTTATTCTGAAGAGAAGCTGTTCCACGTGGTATTATAGGATGTTACATGCTTGGAATCTGCTGATGTTTTTGAATATTAAAAATATATATATTATGCCATTTTATTTAGTGCAGTGTTGTGTTACATTAATATAAATATAAACCTCTGGAAGTCATACTGTACTCAAATGGAGACCCTGAAGGTATATATGTGTTTGTCTATATGTGTATACATGTATATAAATACATAGACAATTGTAGCAACCTGAAAAGATCATTGGCTTCTTTGCAAACATCTACTGAAAGAAAGATTCTTTCAAGAACTGTATTTGATGTTTAATTATAAAATAGGTCTTAAACTAAAGAAATGCTATTACTAAACCAATTTGAGACTTTGATATTCTTGTCAAGATACAATAGTAATCTCTTGTTTTTCAATGCAAAGACCTTTGACTCAACTGAAATGTGATTACAACAATGTGAGATAAGATTCTTTCTGAATCTGATCCTTTTACTATCATGTTCATGTTGCTAATTGAGAGCAGGATACCCTGGGAACATGACCATTCATTGCCTTGCCAAGCTCTGTGTTAAAATCATGCTTCTTGCCTTTTCTAAGCTTCTTCTTCTGCATATGACACAGTCTGTTTCCTACAGGGCCTAAGATTCTTTCCTAAATTTATTTTTATTTTAATGTAGATGATTTGTACAGTACCATAATTTTAAATAATTAACCTTAAATGCTATACTCAGTGTGATCAAAATATACTACTTTGTGTTTAAATTTTAAAAATTTGATTATGGTAAAGGACACATTGCCCTTAATTCCCTTCAGAACACTTCTCTCGTCTAACACAACTATGCCCCCAATCTTATTGCTTCCTGAAGCAGTTTTGAAAGTTCTTTTTCATTAGTGTATTTAGGAGATGTGATAAAATGGAGTGAATGCTGCTGCTCGGTGCCATCCAACAGGAAGGCAGGCTCATAAAAACATTATGGTGTGTCCTCCTTCACTTCATTCACCAGACCTGGCACCAGCCATTCGACTTCTGGCTCTTCTTCAAAGTCAAAATGATTATGGAAGGTAAAAGTTTTGAATCAGTTCAGGACAGTGAGGTACCTACAGTGTATAACTAAAGACATTCATGAAATAGCACTTTGAAAACTGCTTCAGAAAGTTCAGAGAACAATGGAATAGCATGTTCTAAGTGAGGGTGTATATTTGAGAGAGTATATGTTTTACTGTAATTTTTATTTAAATACATTTATATAAAAATCAATATCAAAGAATATGTTTGATCATATTTTTAAGATCTGAGAGCCAGATTGGAACATAAAGTTGAAGTAAAATGCTTTTAGCTACTATATATTTGGGTCTCTCTGTCTCTGTTTATCTAAACTTCACATAAATTGTTTGACAGGAGAAGTGAAGAAATGAAAAGGTTCAAAATATAATGTGTAGGTACAAATTCCCTTTGATAAGTGTATTATGTTTCACAAATATATATTAATAAAAATTATATACAGCAAAAAGGAGAATAGGCTGAAATATGCAATGTTAAGCAATATAAAATGCATTAAAAATCTGTTAGAAGACACACATCATACACACATACATGTATCAAGAGTGAGAAACAAATTATCTTTCAGTTCTCCTGGATTACTGATTTCCTTTGTCAAACTCTTCTTCCTCTACTTCATCATTTTCTTCTTCTCCTTCTCCTCCTCCTCCTCCTCCTCCTCCTCCTCCTCCTCCTTCTTCTTCTTCTTCTTCTTCTTCTTCTTCTTCTTCTTCTTCTTCTTCTTCTTCTTCTTCTTCTTCTTCCTCCTCCTCCTCCTCCTTCTCCTCCTCTTTCTACTACTTCTTCTTCTTTCATAAATTAAGTTTATTGGTGCAGGACAGGGATACATTATATGATCACATTCCTCATTGGGAATTTATACCTGTATATGATATATCTTGATTCTTATTTCATCATTCCCTTCCCTTCCTACAGCCCCCACACGTATACATACATAAGCTTTGTTGACATTTTTATTCTACTATCTAATATTTTTCTCTTCTTTCCTTTGCCCTGCTCCCACAGAGTTACCATTTTCCTTTGAACATTTTCTTCCTGTTTCACAATATTTATCATACATTGTGAACTCATTTATACCTTCAGTTTCTCACATTAGAGAAATGGTATGGTATTTGCACATCTGTGGCATATTTATTTCACTTATGAATACAGCCTCAAGGTACATCCATTTGAGTGTAAATGTCTCTAATTATCATTCATTATGTTTCTGTAATACTCTATTTTATTTAAAAAGCACATCTTCTTTAGTCTCTAGTTGATGGGTGTTTGGTCTTTTTCCAAGATTTAGCTACTGCAAACTGTGCAGCTATAAGCATATGTGCACATATGTCAGTATGGTATGTTGCTTTTAAGTCTTTCATGAATACACCTAGAAGGGAAATGCAGGTCAAATGTGACCTCTAATCTCAGGGTTTTTTTTGTTTTTTTTTTTTTTTTTAGGAATCTCCATACTGGTTTCCACAGTGTTTGCACCAGTCTACATTCCCACCAACAGTGAAAGGGTTCCTCTCTCCCCTGCATCTGTGCCAGCATTTTTTATTGGTTGGTTTCATGATAACAGCCATTCTTCATGGATTGAAATAGAATCTCAGTCTTGTTTTCATCTGCATCTCTCTAATGACCAGTGATATTAAATATCATTTGACTTTTACTTCTTTGAAAAGTGTCTGATACCTACTTTTGAACTGGATCTTTGATTTTGGGAGTGTCTGATATTTTGAAGTTTCTTATATATTCTAGATAGTAGACCTTTGTCTGAGGAACAGTTAGTAAAAAATTTTTCCCACATTATGGGTTGTCTTTTTACTCTGTTGTAATTTCTCTTGCTGTACAGAAGCTTTGTAATAAGATGACATCCTAGTTGTTGATTCTCTCTTCTAGCTTCCATGCTACTGAGGTTTTGTTCATAAAGTCTTTCCATATGCCAATGTCCTTGAGAGTTCCACCTACCCTATCTTTCAACAAGCTTAGTGTTTAATGTTTTAAACATTAAATGTAGGTGTAGTTTAACCTATGGCAGACTGAAATCGAGTTTTTGTAGCACCTTTTATTAAAGAGACCAGCTTTCTTCCACTGAGGGTATTTGACCCTTTTGTCAAAGATGAGGTGAATTAGTATGTCTGGAGTTGTTTCTGTATCTTCTAATCAATTCTGTTTCTTTGATAGTGTCATGCTGTTTTTATCACAGTGGCCCTGCAGTATATTCATAGAGCATATTTAAATAAATGCAGAGGAATTGAAGTTATTCTCTATATATTGTCAGACCATAGTCCCTTGAAATTAGAGATCAATAGCAAAAGAAATTCCAAGAACTTCATAAACACATGGAAATTGAATAACATTCTCCCCACCAATCACCGGGTCATGGAATAAATTAGACAGTTTCTACAATTAAGTGTTAACACCGGTACAACAAACAGGAATCTATGGGACATGATGAAAGTGGTTCTGTGAAGGAAATTCATAGCAGTGAATGCTCCTACTAGGAAAATAGTTAGCTAAAATAATCAACCTTATGCTCAACCTCAAAGTCCAAGAAAAAGAAGAGCAACACAAACAATGTCATAAAAGGGAGGAAATTATAAGGATTGGGGCAGAATTAATGCAATGGAAATTAAGAGAACAACACAAAAAGTCAACAAATTAAAGAGTTGATTCTTCTAAAAGGTAAACAAAATAAACAAATCCTTAGCTAGCCTTATACAGAAAAGCAAGAAAAAGGCTCAAATCTATACAATTAGAAATGAAAAGACTGAAACTACAATAGATCTAGCAGAAATACAGAGGTACTACCTTAATTTAAAACATTTACAAGAATATAGAAAACAGCTTACCTCTGACTTCTGTATCTACAACATATTATCTCTTTAGATATTTGTAGTCTCTCACTGCATCTTCTATATCTTCCACTGAGCTAACTCCCCAGCCCGCATCTTCTATATCTTATTGTTTTAACTACTCCATTCTGACTCCTCAACTGTTTCTTAAACAGACTTCTTGAGGTCTTTGAAAGAAGCTTTTCTCCTTTCATGTACTGTTCTGACTCTAGACACATTGGCCTCGTTTGTGTTCTCCTGTTCTCGCTTCCAAATGTCACTTCATTAGTGAAATGTGCTATAAGATCTTAAATTGTAGCTGTCTCCTATCTTACACTCTCCATCTTTCTTAGTGTTTGAAAATTTTATACTATTTATGTATTCATTTTAGTGCATTTCCTTTAATGGTCCATTAGCTTTAAGAAACTAAGGATGTTTATCTTTTTTTGACTTTATATTCTCAAATCTTAAAACCATATGAATAAATGTATGATTTAGAGCCAAAATTATTTTATTGTTAACTAGAAAAATATAAGATTTTGTAGTGGGTCCAGAGCTTCTCTCTTCCAGTTCTGATGTTGTCACCGCATTAGAAGTTGAGAGAGGTTGGACCACTTTGTACAAGTAGGTATTTGCATGAAATGTATGCTTGTTTTATGAATAATGATTATTCATAGGGTGGTTTTGATAGGAGGCACAGGTAAAAACTGAACTCAAAGAGACTAATGCCACTCAGTTCAGAATTCCTTGCAAATTGATTCCTCTGATAACTTATGAAAAATCCTCATAGTTGTAAAATAATGGTGTTAATGTGGGAAGATAGAGTAGGTGAAGTTTATGTGGAGGTAAGTGATGAAGTGCTTGTACTATTTAATTATATATTTTTAACAGAATCATACAAGTAATAATAATAATAATACATAGAATGTTGCTTTACAATATAAAGTGACTCTACTTCCTGACTGTAATATCTTTATACATCTTTGCTTTTGAAGTACCTTCACATTATATTCTTAATTTTCTTTTTGAATCACATTATATAAAGTATTTTTATAATCATCTATTTGATTAAAATGATATAAGCACAAATAGTAATGTATGTAGTAACTGCAGAGTATTATGTAGATGATACTGATTTTAATGATTACTATTTAGTGACAATTAAATTTAGTTTAGATTTATCACATTGTCTCAGGAATGTTATCAGTCTAGAAATGTTCTTAGTAGTTCCATATCATTTAAGATTGTTTTCTGTCTTAGTAGTCTATTTCCTGTGACTATAAAAGGAGAAAAAGCGATGGCTAGTTTAAAATACTTTTCATTTTTCTTTCCCATTTTTGAGAAGCTACAGAATTACGTAGTCCTATGAAATCTTCCTCTCCATCTATCTATCTAGTTCTTCCAGGAGATCAGAAACCAAGATCATTAGCCATTTTCACCTTTGCCCGAGTCTCATCTATTGCCTTGGAATCTTGAAACTATAAATGGGTTGGAAAGTTGAACCTGATACAAATGTTTTCTATATTCTTTCTCCACATTTTCTCATTAAATATTATAAAATAGTTCACGGACAATGACAAAGTAGTTGATTGTGCCTGAAAAGAGTTTTGTATTGGCAAGTACAAATTGGATCATTCTGGACTACTTTGAATTCTGCTGTTTCAGTTCCTTTGAATAACTACAACAAAATATTTTATTAATGTGAATAAATAAATAAGGGACAAAATTTCTTTAAAAACAATGGTTTTAATATTACACTATTTATTCAATTTAAATGAGCAAAATCACATGAAAAGTTTTGCAGGATCACCAGAAGCCTTGATCTTTTTAAAATTATAACTTATGTGTTAGGAAGCAATTAATATCATTTAGGAGCTATCAATAAATTTTGCTCAACTAATTTCTTATCTGTATAATAGTTTGCTTCACAGTGTAAAAAGCAACATATTTCTTAAATATTGAAATTGTTATTGGGAAAATGTATACTTGAATTGATGGTGAAACAGAAGGTGGGCTTTTCTGAGCTAAGAATAACGAAAAAGCAAGAAATAGAACTAAAATGTCTTGAAATTTCAGGAACATCCTTACAAGTGTCAAATACCTGGGAAACTAGGAAACTGCATAGTCTAATTTGATAATGTTCTTTGAAAAAAAAACACTTTGTACTTTAATGATATTTTATAAAAATAAAGCAAGCTTATGTAGAAAAATATCTTCTCCTTGGGTCAATTCGACATTCATGTCTTCTTTTAAAAAACATGAAGGATTAGTTCTCAATAATTCACATAATTTTTGTCATAGAGTCTGACAAAGAAGACTCAGCCAGAACCCTTGTGGCAAACTCCAATCCCCTGATAGTCCCACAGTTAAAAGATTAATAACTGACAAACAACAGAGTCAGAACCTTGAATAAAACAGCTGAGCCCAATCTTGACTCTTGATACTCTGAGCAGGAGTAACAAAAGACCAGATATTGAGGCAGCAGAAGAACCCATAACCTGAGCTCACCTGCACCTTTATTTGGTAACAAGCCTTCAACCCATAATCCTATCATGCAAAAAACAGGGCGGTCCCACAATAATCCCTGTAGTTGAAGGTTATATAGAGCAGGTAGACATCCTTAATCCCAATAAATCCCAGTAAATCCCAAAGCCAATAAACAGTGCAGTAATCCTTGTAGTTAAAAATCTCATAGGGTGGGGGCAGATGTCCAATAGGCCCAATAGTTGATCCTGAGGGTAGGGGAGACATCCTCAAATCCAAGTAAGTAAATCTCAGTAAGTTTTAAACCCAGTAAATTGTGTATAGTTCCCAACAAATTTTGGCATAACTAAGTAATCAAATAGCATGCCCTTTAAATCAGTAATTTAAATGGCAAATTAAAAAGACTGAGTTCAATCATTATCATGAAAAAAACCAACCGACTTCCAGTGTAATCTACTATCAACTATAGTCAAGACATAATTTTATTTTAGTTATTATATTCAAAATTTAGAGCACAGGAATTGAATTAACATTTTAAGTAGACAGTTAAAAATGTAGACTATAGAAGTGGATAGAGTTGATCAGTATCAGTTTTTCCTTCACTGTTTGTATAAGTTGGATCCTGAAACATTCCTATAAATAAGAAACAATGTAATGAAGCCATCATATAAGCTAATATTTCATTTCATTTCATTGATCTATTTAACAATAAAAATATTTGAAGAATATAGATGCAATTGTCAAATACCTACACATTACCTAGTAGTGAATATATGCATTATAAATATAAATTATTTAAAATATATTATTTGCTCTGTTGATATTTCATGAAATGTATTTCTTTTTTGGTTTGGGAGATCTTAGCAGTTTCATTATACTTTAGTCTTTGAGTCATCTACAATAGTTTTCTAGAGGATATAATTTTGTTTCATTGACCTATGGATGATATTATCTTCACAAATTTTGCTAATTCATACCAGTACACTCATTTGTTCTCTAGGTATTATCTGTTGGTGTCTTCTTATTTTTTGATAAGATTACTACTTAAATTTTTAATAATTTAATTTTTAATATTAACCTTATATCCAGTAATTAAAAATTATAAGATTATCCTTAGAAATAGTGGCTATTTACATTTTTCTTTCTAACTCATACAAGTGTCCCCTATAATTTGCTTAAGGTAGAATTCATTAAATATATTCCCAAAGAATAATGATCAAAAAAATAATTGAGAACATATATGGAAAAGGGAAATTTTTCTTTCTAAGTAGTACTTAATAATGAATCATTCATTTTTATGGATATGTATGTATAGTATATTTTTGTTTCTGTTTTTTTGTAAAATTAGAAGATAATATTACTGATAATTCTAGAGAGCAATATATTATAAATTAACAATGTTAAATGTTTCATATCTTGTACATAATACTTGACATATGGCAAATAAAGGGAGATTTCTTGTATTTTTAACAGACCTCACAATTTTATATTGTTTTCTTCTTTAATGTTAATCTTTTAAAGGGCTCTTATCATATATACACATATATAATGAATCTACACATAATGACATTTAATATCTATTAACAAACTGGATCTCAGTAAATTATTGAAATACAAAAGATTCTATTTTCTATCAACTAATATTTATTTATCACTTTATAATTTTGTTTCAAATATATTTACAAGGAAAGTTTGTGTCTGTAATCATTTATCAGTTTCTGACTTGCATATGATATGTGGACTTTTCTTTTACCCCCACCTTTGAGGCACTAAGATCATATTGATACCAATTACAGCTGCCATAGCTCAGGATTCATTGTGATAATGAGACACAAACCTGGAGAAGAGTGAAATGAAATCTTAGAGAATATTTATACTGTATTATTAATGAGTCTAGTCCTAGTTTGAAACTATTTGCAAAAAAATTTAGTTTTACCTGCCTAGAATGGAATAGTCAATATGAAGTGATATATATATATATATATATATATATATATATTTATATATATGTATATATATCTTTATATATATGTATGTATATATATCTTTATATATATGTGTGTGTATATATATATATGTGTATATATATATATATATATATTTAGCAAAATGCAGGCCATTCATGAAAGTTGGAAATATTGATAAGTAATATATAAACTGCTGATATTCACAAGTTAAACTTTTTAATAAGTTAGCTAGATTTAGGAAATTAAAATAGAAGCCCTCAGTTTGCATTTAAATTTCAGGTAATTAATAATGACATGAAAACATAATAACATGACTTTTTAACCATCTAAGATTTAAATTTAATTGGACACACCATATTCTTACTGGATATCTTAGGTGTTCAAATATTCTTCAGATGAATTGGCAAAATTAAGTAATGTTGGGCTAATATTTTTCATTTTCACTTTTATTTGGGGAAATATTAGTTCCAAAATTAATGTTCAAAGCCAGAGCTACTTTCTCTGGTGAAATTTCAACAGTAAAAGTAATATCTGCTTTATAAATATGATTGTTAGATCTTTTCTTATCCTCTAAGATTACTTTATTATTCCAGTGATTTTTTTCTCTGTAAGAGTGCTTACTTTCTCATTCCTCAGAACCTCCTATAAACTGAAGGAAATCATTTAAATATCCAGGCTTTTCTCTACTTGGAAAATCTTTTTGTATTCTCTGAAACACAGCAGCATTTTAAAGCATTGTTTGCTATTGCTACATTATACTTACAACTTTGTCAATTTTACAGTTCACATTCATTTTTTCTTCATATATTCATCTGTAGGGATGAGTTAGATTCTTTTTTTGTTTTGTTTTGTTTTGTTTTTTTAGTTTGTTGAGACAGGATCTTGCTTTGTAGTTCAAGCTGGTCTACAATTAAACCTCAAACTTAGCAATCTTCCTGTCTCTGCCTCCTGAGTGCTGGGGTTATAGGCCTGAGCCACCACACCTGGCACTGTTGCCTGTGGTACTGAATGTTGGTGGGCATGAGTCACCCTGCCCAGCATTGTTGTATGTAGTAACCAGGGATCAAACCCTGGACCTTGAATTTGCAAGGCAGAGGCCGGAACCACTGAACTAAATCCTTGGCCCTAAGTTCCGTATTAATTCACCCAGTGTCGCTACAATTCCTCTTCCTATTCTTAAAGATTTTATTGATCTTGCAGAACATGTCAAGAATACCTATTTTTCACGAGTGGTTGGATTTTTCATGTTTTTCCAGCACATGCTTGCACTACACGATGTTTTCATTTTTTGTGTCGAATTGGTACATATATACACATCATCATTTCTTATTCAATTCTTTTCCTACCCTTCCATCTCACTCTTTGTCACTTTTTCATTTGAGAAAAATCTTTCTTCGTGTCCCCTGTTATTTATCCTTCATTTTGCTCTTCACAATTTTGGATTTTCATTACAAGAGAAGTGATGTCATATTTAATCTTGTGTATTTGATTTATTTCACTTAATATTATAATTACAAAATGCATCCACTACGCTACAGATGACTCAATTTTATCTTTCTTTATGTCACAGTAGTGCTCCATAGTATGTAAATACCACATTTTTTTGATATCTAGTTAACTATTCATGAACATAGAGGTTTTTTTTCCCAAGATGTACCAATTATAAATTGTGCTGCTATAAACATGGGTAAGCCTGTCTCACTACAACATAGCTTCTTTAATGTTTCTGGAAAGGTGAATAGCTGGGATGAATGGAATATCTAGGTTTAGTTTTTTGATGAATATCCATGCTGGTTTTCATAGTTGTACTAGCATACATTCTCTACAATAATGTAGAAGGATTATTTCCCCCAAGACTTACCAGAATTTTATTATTTGATTTTTAAATCTGCATTTTATAATGAACAGTATGCTGAGTATTTATGTGTGAATTTGTCATTTGCACTTTTTTTCTGAAGTAACTATTCATTTCAGTTTTCCACTTTTTGATTGGATCTTTTATTTGGGGGTCTAAATATTTTAGATAGTCATGTATCTTAAATGTTACTCATGTCTGAGGAATAGATGACAATTGTATTTTTCCCATTCTGTAGGTTTTCTTTAGTCTATAGGGTTTGGGTATCTTTTTTTTTTTTTCCTTTTAACTGTGAAGAAAATTTTTCATGTGATACGATGCCATTTGTTGATTCTCAATACTATTCCTTATGCCATTGAATCTTTGTTCAGAATGTCCTTGAGTATATCTATGTTTTCAAGAGTTTTGTCTATTATATCTTCCAGTTAATTGTTTCTGCTTTAACATTTAAATATTTCATCCATTTCCATTGTAGTTTAGTACTTGGTGATAAATATGGGTCTCGATATGCAGGTGCATAGCCAGTTTTCCCAGGACCATTTCTTAAAGAAGCTATCATTTCTCCAGCGTATGTGTTTGGCTCCTTTGTGAAAGATAAAGTAGTTGAACATTCTTGGTCCTATTTCTGCACCCTTTCCTGTTACACTGATCTTCATGTCTGTTTTTGTGACAGTACCAGGCTGTTACGACTGTAGCTTTGTAACAAAACCTCAAGTGAAGGAGTGTGTTGTGTACTGCTTTACTCTTGTTGTGTATGATATCTTTTGCTTTCCTGGGTATCTTCCCATTCCATATAAACTTTAGGATTGTATTCTCCAGGTCTATGCAGAATGCTGTTGATATTTTTACTGAAATTGGATTAAATCTGTATTTCATTTTTAGAAGTATGGACATTTTGATTATATTGATAGGAATATAATATTAAGGAAAAGAAGATATTTTTCCATGTTTTGGTGTCATCTTTTTCCTCTTCTAGATTGCCATAGTTTTCACTACAGAGGCTTTTCACTCCCTTAGATTAATTTGTAAGTATTGGATTTTTCCTGTTACTGCTCTGAATGATAATTTTTTGTAATCTTTTTCTCAGTGGGAAAATTATTAATATACAACAACTCTAACTGATATTTGCAGGTTGATTTTGTATCCTGTTACAGTACTGAATCTGGATATTAACTGTAAGCATCTTTTGGTGGATTCTGGGAGGCATTTATGTATAGGATCAATCTGCAAATGAAGATAATTTGACTTCATTTCCTGAAAACATCCTTATTTCTTTTCCTTGCCTAATTGTGCTTGGTAATATCTCAAGCACTGGTAGAAGAGTGGTGATAATAGTGATTCCTATGAGAAAGTGTGATGGAGTTTGATCTGTAGAGTTTGTAGGGTTTATACTGGTCAAAAGTCTAAAATTTTTTTTGGATTTTGAATGATTAATCTTATTATATATAGCCTGCATTTCAGCAAATTTCCTTTTTTAGGCATATTTACATATTTTATTTATTAAAAATGTGCTAGCCCCCCTACATTGAAACTCAGAAATCTTGCTGAATCAGATATCTTGAAGAAGAGATAAACACTAATATACCCTTAGCACATGACTCTTTGATAACTAATTGATTCCAGTTTCAGACATTAAAATCTCTCCAGCATGATTAAGAGGTATTCTTTGAGGTTTATTCACAGAAAATACAAACAAAAAGATATGCTAAAAGAGCTGGAGTTTCAGTCAGGCAAGAAAGAAATCTACATAGTACAAAATGTCAAAGAAAATTTGAAATATATCCATAGTTTAACCAAAAATTTAAAAAATGTTTAATCATTAAATTGGATAGAAGTAAGAATCTATGTTATAGAGATTAACAGTAGTTTGTGTTGAACCACTAGATGCAGAGTAATTAGGATAGTTGACATTTAAATGAAGAAAAGTGAATACTTAAATTTGAACCATTGTTTAAAGTTTTCAAGTAAATCCACTAGGTTTCTTTGATTAAAAATAGAGGATAACTATCAAAGAAATATAAAGAATTAAATAGTTGGGTAACTTGCTATTGTTCTCCTAGAGTAAATTTGGAAGAAAAATCAAGCAAGGGCTGGGGATTTAGCTCAGTGGTTCCAGCACCTGTCTTGCAAGCGCAAGGACCTGGGTTGGATCCCTGGTTAACCACATACAGTACTGGATGTGGAGATTCACACCTAGCAGCAATCAGTACCACATACCACAGTGCTGGGTGTAGTGGCTTACACCTGTAATCCCAGCACTCGGGAGGCAGAGGCAGGAGGATTGCTGTGATGTGAGTTTGAAGCTGAGCTTAGGGCCAGCCTGAACCACAAAGCGAGACCCTGTTTCAAAAAGAAAAATCAAACAAGCATTGCAAAAATAGGAGATACATATTCTAATGGCGGTCAGAAGAGATTTGTGCTGATAAATTACAATGTGAAGACAATAGTTGAAAGAGTCAACATTGCATAGCTAAAGCCTTCTAGTAACATCTAAATTAGAAGAAATATAGTGGGAATTTGACTTATGAGAAAGATTGCTGTATAGGTTTGTAGAAATTTCACTTTAAAACCAATACAAAATGAAGATGTATCAATTACAAAAACTAATTGAAATTGGATACTGAAACTTACAAGGGTAAAGTTATGCTTTTTGTCATGAATTTTCAGAGTAAGAATTATTCAAGATCAAACATTAGCAACTCAGATGATGGGAATAGTGATGCTGACAAAGTAGAAAGCTGGGGCTTTAGGAAGACACACTGTTAGTGAGCCCAGTAATGGCATGACTGAATGTTAGTCCACTTAGTGGATGCAGAGTCATTAGAAGTAAATATAAATTATATAAATAATTGAGAGATGCAGGTATGTTGATGAGGAGAAAATGGGGATTTAATGATTTAAGTATGAGATGTAGGTCACTTAGGAAGAGTATAGATTCTGGAGAAACATAGTATTGAGTGATAAGTTCCATGTATCACAGCCAGGTATTTCGATGAACAAGCTAAAGAAACCCAAGTGTTGATGTGTTGTATGGATAAGTGACACTGGCTACAAAACTGTAAGTAATGGATCATGAAAATTCTAAATGCTGGAGCCGTGTAGAAGTTAGACTGATTCTGATTTTGTAAAAAATCATTATACGTGAAAAGTTTTGTACAAACTGCAGCCTAAAGCAATTTGCCTTATAGCAAAATACTGGCTAAGCTTCAGCTATTAAGTTAGATTTCATATGCTGAGTAATGTTTAATACAATAAGATTTCAGTAAAATACTATAACCACAGGAATGTGATTCATATGCATATTTCAGAAGTAGTATGACTGAATGGAAATATAAAGGGATTGCCTGTGGTCATAAATTAGAAATTAAACCTAGGTACATTTGCAATGCAATTCTAAAGAGAAGTTCAGCCATTGTGATAGCCTCATCCATATTTTATGCTGAAATTCATCGCAGAGCTTAAATCATTGTTCTACACTGGCCAGTATTTACTCAAACTGCTTGAGTGCATTTACCAGCTCTGTTCTTCTCTTAAAAGAGCCAAAACCCCTTATAAATGCTGGTGCTCAGGTGGTCATTCCAGGTTATATTATTTTGGTTCATGCTTTTGTCATTGTTTCTTCTGCTGGCCTTGATTATTCTCTGCTTTTGATTATTTTCTTTTCCTCCCCCTTATTCTCACCATAGAAAAGCACTGTGGAATATTGCATTGGTTCTTAAGCAGTTTGAGTGATGTCTTCTTTTTCCCACTCAAACACTTCTTGCAGGCATCTGTGGACCAACTCTATCCAAGACAAGATAAATATGTGTGTCTGAATTTTTTTTTTTCACTTTTGAACAGGGCTTCATCATTTAAAAGTTGTATAAAGGAGTTTAAAATAAGTCACTAATATTTTCTTTCTTGAATTCTTCTTCCTATTCACATAGATTGGTGTAGCCATTGTGGAGATCAGTAAGGAGATTCCTCAGAAAACTAAAATTAGAGATCCCATTTGACCCTGCTGTTCCCCTGCTAAGGACATACATCAACTGGAGACTAGATAAAGATGTGTGGGGTGTGTGTGTGTGTGTGTGTGTGTGTGTGTGTGTGTGTGTGTGTGCGTGCGCATGTGTTTTAGTTAGTTGCACTGGAATTTGATGCATAGATATTTATGAATGTCACCTTTTTTCCCTTGACTCAGACTGTTCACTGTATGAGTATGAAGTGTCCTTCTATGTCTCTCTTAATCAATTTTAGTTTGAAATTTATTTTGTCTGCAAATAGGACAGCCACTCCTACTTTTTTGCAGTTCCTTGTCACATGGAGAATTGTTTTTAATCCTTTTACTTTCATTCTATGGCTTTCTGTCTGGATTAGGTTTTTGGGTTTTTTTTGTTTTGTTTTGTTTTGTTTTGTTTTTGTCTTTTTTTGTTTTTTTTTTTTGAGACAGGCTCAATTTGTAGTTCAGGGTGGCCCTGAACTATAGCCCAGGCTAGCCTCAATCTTAGCAGTTCTTTTGCCTTTGCCTCTGCATCTGCTTCTGTCTCTTCCTCTTGAATGCAGGAATTATAGGTGTGAGCCACCACACCTGGCATGTGGTGTATGGTTACCAGGGGTCAAACTTGGGACCTTGAACTTGCCAGGGAGACACCAGAACCACTAAGCTAAATCCCTGGCCCCTAGGTGTGTTTCTTGTATGCAGCATATCATAGGGCTTTGTTTCTTTTTTCTATTTATTGAAATCTTTATTGGTACATTACATATACACATCATGATTGCACTCCACAATGGGGATTTGTACCAGAATAAGACACAAATTAATTCTTATTTTTTCCTATAGCCCCCTACCACCCTAGCACTCCCCTATATACATAAAATTTATTTCCTTTCTTTTTTGTTATAATCTCATTATTTTCCACCCTTCACCCTATTATACTTTGAGTATTTTCTATTTCACAATATATAACATACAGCTCTAGAACTCATTTACATCTTTATTTTCTCTTACCAGAGAAAAGATGTGATATTTACCTACCTGTGACCTATTTATTTCACTTATGAGGATAACCTCAAGGTATGTCCATTTAAGTATAAATGATTCAAACATCATTTTTTATGGCAGAGTAATATTCCATTCTGTAGAAGAACCACAGCTTTTTTATCCAGTCTCCAGTTGATGGACATTTGGGTTGTTTCCAAGATGTAGCAATCACAAACTGAGCTGCTATAAACATGGGTGCACATATGTCACTGATATGAGTCTTTTAATTCTTTTGTGTATATACCTAGCAGGGCGATGGCCAGTCTGTGTCTTTTAGTTGGCATACTGAGGCCATTGACACTAATGGTTATGACAGATATGGCCTGATTTATACCTGTCGTGATGTTTTCCTGTTCTTGGCTCTTCTATTGTCTGTTTTTCCCCTTTCCATTCAGTTTCTTGCCTTGCCAACTGAGTTCATTCTCCTGGATCTCATGAGTTTATGACTGTCATAGTCTTTATGCTCAAAGGAACTTACCTTGAGGACATACTCATAAGTGAAATAAATAGGACACAGATGTGTAAATACTGTAGTATTTCTCTATATGAGAAACTGAAAGTGTAAATGAGTTCTAAAATGTATGATAAATATTGTGAAATAGGAAGAAAATTTTCAGAGGAAAAAGGAGGGTAGGGAAGTAAAGATAGGAAAAAAACTTTGATAGTTTAAAAAAAAGAAACAAAGCTTATATATATAGGAGGAGGGATTATAATGGGAGCAGGAAAAATGAGAAAAAATGAGAATCAATATTTGTCATATAGAAGTACAAATCCCGAATGTTGAATGTGATCATTTTGTATATATATATATACATATATATATGTATGTGTATATATATATATATAGTAATAATTAAATCAATTTAAAAACAAAATTGTATAAGAGTTTAAAATAAATCAATAATATTTTATTTCCTGAATTCTACTTCCTGTTACCTTTAGGCCCATGAGAATTTAGTTTAAAATAGAACTGTTTAGTTTGGAGTATATGACAGAGTACATAGTGATAGTTTTTTTAATAATAAAAAGTAAAGAGGATGAAATTTAAAATTTAGAATCCCAAACTAATAACACTGAGAGAAGCATTTATTTCTTACTCATTAAAATGTGTTTTATCTGGAGGATATTTCAATAATTCTATACAAATACATAAATGGATTGCCTTTATCTGGCTAAAGTTATTTATAATATATAATTAGTATATATTTAAAATTAATATCTAATATATTTATTCATTAATATTATAATGTATTAATATGGTCAGCTGCCAGAAAGAAAATGTGTTAATTTAGGTAGTTGGCATTTCTTTGTATTAGGTTAAAATAGTTTAATATGGTCTGCATTTAATAACCTAAATTATGAATTTTTTATTTAAAGCCAGCACTGCAAAGCAGCACTTTTTCCATTAGCTTCACGGAAATTGACTGTTATGGTAGAATCACCTCAGAATCCCCACTCCTATAAAAAGAAAAGCCAAGAACACGATGCCAACTGGGAAACTCAGGCTGCAAAATGAAGTCGAGAGTCATGTTAGCAGCATGGGGCATGATTCACATGGTGGAGATAATATTTCAGCAGAAGAGGAGAGCTTGTTTTGTGCAAGATAAAAGAAGATTTGATCTTCACGTGTTGTCTATTCAGTATTACATCAAGATCATTTGGAAAGCTACTCTATTATCTCAATTATCTAGAAACCTAGGTGAATAAAAACAGATTTTTGTAAAATCTTCGGAGGCAGTAATAGGATCGAGTAATGAATGTTATTACCTATTTTCACTACTGTCAGAAAGATGATGTGGTAATCATAGAATTAAAGATCACATGAATTCTGGGATTCGTAGACATACATATATATATGTTTACTGAATTCTCTAGAGTTTTAAGATATAGTTTTAATTAGATTAAGATTTCTTCCATTCCATAAATATTATTTTTCATTATTAATTTGACTTTTACTGAATACTATTGAAATATATTTTTATATTAGCTATAAATATGCTAAATTTGGATAAATTATCTGATTTTAAGCAATCTTGCAATCTTAGGAATATCATTATTTATACACTAGTAGATTCCCTAGTAGTGTTTTATTTAAGTTTAATCTATTTGTAAGTGATATGCATCTGTGATTTAATTTTTCTGTTTTTTTCTTTTGGGTAATGGTACTGAAGTGACAAGGATCAGCCAAGTGAGCAAGATGCTATTCTAAGTCTCAAAATCCCGTGAGTGAATTCTCATGAACAGCCCGAGACAACAAATTAGGAGCAGATTTAGCTCCGCTCTTTCTCCAGACCTCACAAAGCACGTTTCTGAATGCATAGAAATACAAGAGAACAAAACTCATGCAAAGTTTTAGTATGTTAGAGAAGTGACAAAAAAGTTTCAAAAATAGTTCAGCAATCTCTAAATATATAGAAACTGAATTATCTGTAGAGAGGGAAACAAAAGCCCAGCTGGTAAATTTGCTTCCCCGAACCTCTGAAAATGTCAAGACTCACACTCCAGACACCTACGCTCTCGGAGAACTTCCAGAGATAGCGCCTTTATTCTAAACTTAGTTTTCTCCCTAATAATTTCTCTTATTAACTTTTCATCATTGTCAGTTTAGAGCTATCATTCTCATGTGCATTGTTTTCTAGTTATAGCTTCCACAATCTCTATTCTTTTAAATTGATAAACCGTAAGACAACAGCTTGCCAGAGGTTGGTGTTTGCATTAGGAAAGAGAGTACTACAATTTCATGTCATTTCTGTGTCTGCTTCTTGGATCTCAAGTGGGCCTAAAATTATTGTGATTATTTTTTGAGAATTCAAGCCTGTACTTCTTGTTCTCGGAGGACAGGATCTTTGGGATTGGATTGGATCTTTGTTTCTCAGAGGACAGGAAATTCATATTATACACATACTAATTTCAACTATAAACTAATGAAACACATTATACATTGAACAGTTCACTTTTTTGCAAATAATCATCTCTTTGATAAAATGAAAATATAATCAAATCATTAAAGGTCAGTAATTATGAAGGTCAGGTGTTTGTGTGAGTGGACATGAACATAGAGACTGATAATTTCTTATCCTTATAAAAACTAGAAAAGTAGTATGATTAGATATATGTGAAAATACTTATATTTAATTAGTGAATTTGTGCTATATATCATAAAACATAGTCCATGAGTTAAATATAACCTAAATCAGATCTTTGGTCCACATTTTAAATTTTTTTTTAACAAATCAATATTTAGAAATTCTTTATCATATGAAAAATTCTAGGTAGATATTGTGGTGCATCCTTGTAATCTTGTTATTCTATAAGACAAGGCAGGAAGATCAGAAATTCAGACTCAGGCTGAGTCATTTTAGAGCTTGTAACAAGACCCGGTCTCTAAATAAAAAATGGCTGGGAAATGTAGCTCAGGACAAAGATCCTGAGTTCAGTCCCCAGTATGATGATGATGAGGAGGAGAAGGAGCATAGGAGGAGGAGAAGGAGGAGGAGCAGGAGGAAGTGATGGAGGAGGAGAATAGAAGAAAGAGGAGGATAGGAGGAGGAGGAGGAGGAGGAAGAGGAGGAGGAAAATTTTCTTAGATTTGGGTAAGCAGCATAATTTCTTTCTTCTCCATAATTCCCCCCATTTCATGATGCATGCCTGTAATCCCAGCACTTGGGAGACTGAGGCAGGAGGATCGTCATGAGTTCAAAGACAGTCTGGGCTACATAGTGAGCTCCAGGCCAGCCTGAAGTACAGAGAAGGATTCTGTCTCAAGGAAACAAAACAAGTAAATGAACAATAAGAACAAAGAACCATTCCTTTATATTTCCAAGAGATTAGTGTCATTTCTAATACACCCAGCTAAACTTGTGTTTAATTTACAATCTGCACTGATTTCTTAAGCTCTGCCTGTCTTCTGGGAACAGGGATACTAGTTAATATGAATCCTGTTTGCTGATGCCACCACTACAAGTGAAGCTGCCTCAGCTTTGGATACCACTGTGGATCTTTGCTGCCTGTAGGTGAGTGGCGAGCTTCCCTGCATGGCCTCCAATCCTTCTTTCTGTGGTTAGAAGCCATAACAGTTCATGTCATCTTGCTCAACCTACCGAACATGAGGCAGTTCTGGATCCTCCTCCTTTTATACTCATGTAAAACGCCCTTGAACAGGGCATGGAAAATGGTTCTTCAGAAGCCACTCAACAGACCAAGAGATACAACCTAAAAGCATAGGAATTATGCTTGGAGTTCATGAAATGGAAAATTGTAAAGCCAGTGACCACAGGGAGTATTCTATTTCCTTTCTCTAATTGAGCACTGGAAGGTCTGGATGTTTTCTTAAAGATGTCCTGTGGCCAAGGAGCCATGCTGTTTTCATGAAGTTCTGGCCATCTAGGTAAAAGAGCATCTTCATCTCACTTCCTATGTCCTAATTAGAGATATATTTACTCATTACAGTATTGAAACCTAAACTCTGCCCCAAACAGTTTTCAGGTGAAGATGGGCTTGAGGCCTACTTCTCTCATCAATGACACTTGGTTGGCCAGGTAGAGACTTCCAGATTTTTATCCCTTGCTTCACTTTTTCTTCTTCAACTTTTCTCACTCTTTCTTGTATTTACCTCATAATATATTATGAATATCTTCTTTTACTAGTTATGAAGTTTTGTATATTTATATGTTTTTTCTTCCAATAATTTCCTTCTTTGAAACATTTAGATTGCTTCTGATATCAAGAGAAGATCACCCTTCCATATAGAATGGGAAACTGGGTGAATTCTGTTATTAGACAACTATGGGGTAACTTGGCAACTATGCTCTTCATGAAATGTACCTGAATAGCCATGACAACTTCTGTAAACTGTCACCACAGGAGTGGAACAGGCTCACAAGGTCCTATAAGAACTCTGCCACACCCCCACTCCACCACCTGTGGGTCTGTTTTGTGTAAATCCTGCTTGCTATGTTTGCAGGGAAACTACAGTGAAAATAAGTCTTGTAGATGTAAAAAAAGTATATAAAGGAGAACAAACTTCTATTAAGCATTTGAGATGGACAAGAGTTACTTGCTGAGTCACAGCATTAAAAGCTGCTTTCTTCTTCCATCTTTGTGTCAAGATTGGTCCGTCTAGAGCCTTCAGAGTTTTCTACTTCAGTGTCACTAATATTCTTGCTAAGAATATCCTATGGCTGTGTGTCATGGTGTGTATGGTGTGTGTGTGTGTGTGTGTGTGTGTGTGTATAAAGTAGTTTTGGTTAGATATTTCTACACATCAATTGCAGGTCTTTACATTAATTCGTAGTTCATTACTGTGGCAATATTGTGCTTACTTAAGATTTTGCTTTGTTTCAGAATCAGTTAATATTCTATATATGTAGATCTTTTGCCTGATGCAGTATATGAACAAAAATTAATGGAGATACTGATAATGCTTTATGTATGTCACAATATCTTGAACAGGACAATCTTACTCCCACTCACAGCCTTCCATAGTAA
Organism: Petromus typicus; assembly: GCA_004026965.1. NCBI lineage: Eukaryota > Metazoa > Chordata > Mammalia > Rodentia > Petromuridae > Petromus > Petromus typicus. Next base: position 27,837 of record PVIR01009948.1, read on the forward strand.
AAAGCACTAACTAAACACAGTAGATTGCATTCAAAGAGTTGCCCAACCATACTCTCGCCTGTCGAAGCTTCTGGAGTCTCTGCTTTGCTTGTGCTCTGGCACATGGTATTTAATTAGCACTGGACAAAGGCTAGTGCACTGATGCCGGAGACAGGATCATGTTCCCCAATATAAGCTGAGCACAGTATTACAAAGGAATTCACTTTAAAAATGCCTCAAGTAATATTCTTGACTCTGTTAGTAATGTCAGAAAATGCATTCTTAGGTAAATCCAAATGTTGCCTTTAATTTTCTTCCATCTTAAATTGTTCATTTATTTGCCACAGATAATACAAGGCACAGCAACAGTAAGGCTGCATCCTCTATGTATCTGATTGATAGAAAAGTCCTAACAAATCTCCTTTCAGCTGTGTTATCTAGAGAGAAAAATGCGGGTTATCTTTGGAAAACTACTCAGTGATGTCTTGTTGCAATAAAATCTATCAGCTCCATTTATCAGAGACCAATACGATCAAGCTCCTTTTAGTTTTACTAGAGGCATTCCATCTACACTAAACATTGATATGCCCAAGCCAACCTAAATTATTTAACATAATTTGTAAAGTGTACTTGCAGACACAGCATTTAAGAAAGAATTCTCTCGTTGTACTGTACAGAGCGAAATTATTTTAGTTACTGTCACAAAATCTGTGAATCGGTGAATCACAAGATGCACTCAGGAACTGCCTTTATATTAGACAAATAGGGTATAAATCTGATTTTCAATATAAATTTATGAAGGTAGACTTTCAAGTGCTGGTTTAATATAATTAAGTTTTAGCTAAATCATTAGCTGAAGGGCAGAACCATGTTACCTGACACATTGTTGAAAGAAAGAGAGCAAGATGTATACACTGTACATCTGAGAAAGAAAAAATAATAGGTGTGCTTTTTCACATGTCTGCTTTACATTCCCAGCACACACATCTTCCATTAAAGGTAAGCTAGCTCATTTAAAAGATTTATCCATTTGGGTGTGCCAGTCATTTTTAAAGAAAATTTAGGCATACTCACTGACATATTTCACTAAGAAACTGTTAATTACACCATTTAAAAAAGTGTTACCAACATCACATATGCAGTCAGATACTGTAGCCCCTGAACTTATTATTCCTATGTTAAAATTGCTGTCTACATTTACATTAAACAACTATGAAAATTCCTCTGCTATTTCTTAAAGATACTGTTTCGAGATATACTATATTTGAAATTACAACACTTGCTCCCTGAAAGAAAAGAAATATTGGATTTTATTAGAGTTATATTCACAGATGAGTCAAGTGCTATTTGGCTGTGCATAGACTGTATATTCTTGAGTATTAAAGAGTCAGCCTTGTGGCTCTTCTGTGTCCATAATTCTTACTGATTTCAAAGAGCATTAAACACTCACACAAGCTCTGAGATGGATCATGAATGAGTTGAAGACAGGCCGGTGTGTGTTACCACAGCTTCTGAAGAAAACCTGCTGTACCTCATTCCTTCAAACAGAGATGAATGAAGGTGATGGGTAAGTAATATGGAAAAGTAACGTAATTACCAGTACAGAGTACATCGAAAGCTTCTATCAGTTTCATGTCTGATACAATACAACTTGTTTTCAGCAACGATTCCTGACACGATCATTCTGTCAGAGCGTGCGGTTCAATCACAGGTCTAAGCGCTGTTGATTGGCTGCGTGTGACCGCCAGTCCACTAAATCCATCGGCTGTGTTCAGTATTTGTCTTCTGCTGCGTTTCTCTTCAAACAGACAATGCTTTTGTTTTCTGATATCATAATATTAATTTCTATTCAAATCACTAGCGCTTCATAATTCTCTGCCCCAGAGCCCTTCTCTTCCTTTTTTGCTGACTAGAATCTACTGTAGATTAATTCTGTGATTCAAACTGTACTTGAAGCATGTGATGATTTGATTAATTATATTATATCTACTAGAGATTTGTTCTCTGAGGTCGCAAACCCTGTGTCTGTCGCAAACCCTTGTCACTCTGTTCTTTGCAATTAGCTTTCTGTGCTCCTTTTTGAAAGTGTCCGTGCCTTCCCTAATTGTTAACAAGCACAGAATTACCACTTAATTTTTCTGGGTAAATCCTGTTCTGATCTATTCACAAACTTTATTTTTAAAAAGTACTGAGGATCCACTATTTGTCAATTGTGCTATCCCCTGGAAATAGATTAAGTGACCAAAACACAGAGTCCTTGTTCTCAGAGAGTGATTGTCTAGGGTAGGAGATGTACTATGATTCATATCATCATGCAAACCACATATAATTTCAATAAAACACAATTATTTGAAGTGCAGAGAACTTCAGTGTAAGAAAAAATATGAAATGTAGTATATATATAGCATAAAATATAGGATATGTATATAAATACTGCAAAAAAGGCTCCAGCATTGCAAGTGCTATACAGTACAAAACAATAAATATGCCTGAGAAAATAGAAACGGAATAATTTTCTTGGAATTTCAAATATCAGGCTATTAAAATTTGAAATTGATGCAGAGTTCAGATCATTTGTTATAGTTCGGATCACGTACTTCAGTGTTTATCTTTAAAGTTCTGGGAAAAGTTCGTTTATTTGCATATGATTCCTCTACTTGCTTATTCTTTAAAATTACTGAAAATACAATCATCATTTTAGGGAAGTCACTTCTCAGTTTCTTTCCTACCAAACTAAGTGATTGAAATATAAAAATACAGGTTGAAACTTTGGGGAGATTTTTCTCAAGGCTCTTTGTGTACTGAACATGTCAGCACTGTGTAAAACTTCAGTTACTATCAACTGTTCTCTCTCTGTAGCCCATCCACAGACCATTTTACATTATGGGGAGTAGAGTGCAGTTTTTCGGGGGAGGGGAGGAAATATTACTAGAGTATGGAAAGAACATCCTTTCTCAAAAATCATTATGCATTTGGAATTACTTCTTAGCAGAGTTTGCAAGTATTTAGTACTGTTGAAACAAAAAGTTAAGAGGTTTTATTTTACTAAGGAACTTAATTATGTACTTCCTAAAAATTCTTCAGAACTATAAAAGATTCTTGCCCTAATGATCCAGATAAGGTACATGTGATTTTTATGGGAAGATACTGATGTGCTTCATATATCAACGCAGATAATCAGTGGTGTTGATATCCTAAAATGAGAAAAAATAAAAGTTACTTAGATTTCCTATTCTTGGTACCTGGGTATTAGAAAAGCCAAGTGAGAATTTCACTGCTCTAGGTGTCTTGTTGTTTCTGAAAATGCATAATCAGATTATCCAAAAAGGTCAAGACTATAGTGAATGAGCCGTAAATTCTGTACGGAGTGGGCTTTCTGTACAAAGCAGCATAGCTTTCCTGTCATTTTCTTAAGAATGCATCTATAATCACTTCTGTACATGTTTGTGTTTACATGTTTTTATAGGCCTGTTTTCAGTTATCATGAGTGTATACCTGGGAATAAAAGCATTGGGTCGCATGGCAATTCTTGTTTAACTTTGTGAGGTTTTGCAAAACTCATTTCTATTGAGGCCATACAAATTTACATCATACTCCATTGCTGACACTCACATTCTGAATGCTTGAGATGTAGACCTTGTATTCTTGTTCTCTTTCAAGAATGTTTGCAGTTCTGAATTGGCATGGTAGTTGGTTTAAAAGAAAAACCATGGAATTGAAAGAAAGGTAAGGTAGCAAGGAAATATTGTAGTGACTTCCCTCTCCTTGGGTGTGTGTGTACATTTCAGAGCTGGCTGAAACTCAGACCGTGGTGCCATTTCAAGGGTTGTAAACTCAGAATGTCTTCACTTTCTCCCAGAGACACTTGTTTTGCTTTAAAGTACCAGAATGAGAGGCCCTTGATATTTTCTTCTCATTTCTAAGTTTCTATTTCTGTGACTTTTCCTATTTGGGACATAAATGAAATCATATGGGAAGGGTCATTTTCTGCTACTCTTCTTTCCCTTAGAATGATTGCAGTGTTATTGCTTTCAGGGTTTATGTCACACTTTGTTTTTCATGACCATATTTCAGAATATAGATAAATTGTCTTTTGTTTTTCTAGTCATCATTTTATGAATATTTGTTTACTTCAGTATTTTGATATTAGGAATGGAATTGTTTTTCCTGTCATTCTCTTGAGAATGCGGCTGTAACCACTTCTGTACCTGTTTGTGTTTGTTTACATGTTTTTACAGACCTGTTTTCAGTTCTCATGAGTATATACCTGGGAATAGAAGCACTGGGTCACATGGCAATTCTTGTTTAACTTTGTGAGGTTTTTCAAAACTCATTTATACTGAGGCCATACAAATTTACATCACCACTAGCAGTGGATAGTGTTGCCCTTTCTCTACATCTTTAATAGCATCATCCATCTTTTTGAGTGTATGCATTTTAGAAATTATACGGTGATGTCTCACTGTGGTTATACAAGAACTTTATAAGTAAGAACATAGAGTATGTTTTCATGTACAACTAAACCATTATTTTGGGAAGAAAATGTCTATTCATATCCCCTACCTAATTTTATTTGTACTTTTAATGTTGAGTTGACACAATCCCTTATACAATCCAGATACAACTAACTTATCAAGTTTATGTTACAGATATTTTCTGACAAACTGATTTTATCTTCTCACCAATATTAATGGTATCTGTCAGAAAGAAAATTTAATTTTTATGAAACCTGATATATCTATAAATTGCTCTTGTTTCTTTTTATATCATATCTAAGAAACTGTTGCCAAATTTAAGATAGTTGGATTTGTGGCTACCTTTAACAGAGAACTCATTTTGCTCTTACATTTAGGCCTTGAATGAATTTTGAATTAATCTTTATATATGCCATCGGGAAAATAATTCTCTCTTCTGCAGGTGGATATTTGCTTGTGTCAGGATACTTTTTGGAAAAACAACTTTCCATCCATTTCTATTAATATATTTGTTGAAAATCAGTAGACTATGATGGAATTGTTTTTGAACTCTCAGTTCTGTCCCACAGTCTCTCTGTCTCTGTTTCTCTTTGTCTTTATCTCCATTGCTGATGCTAACATTCGGAATGCTTGAAATGAAGGCCTTGTATTCCTACTCTCTTTCAAGAATGTTTGCAATTCTGAATTGGCTTCATCTCTCTATGAATTAAAAATAAAGTCTTCGAAATCTATAGGAGGTAAAGAAGTAACAAAGAGCAATTGAAAATATGATGAATGTTTAAATTTTTAAAAATCACTAAAGTGAAAGACACATTACCATTAAACCCTCTCAAAATATTCCTCCTCATTCAAATACAATTTTTATCCTCTCAGTCTCACTACTTTCTGAAATAGTTCCAGGAGTCCTGTTTCCTGTATATCTTCATTTGCTCCATCTTGGCTGTCTTGATGTCCTGAGTCTATACAAAAGTCAAACCTTCAAGGTCATTTTAACTTTAGGGAAGAGAATTGCATGGTGACAGACTTGGTGAATAAGGTGGATGAGGTAAAGAAACTGGCTAACAACATACCATAATCAATAAGGAGTAGTCAAAAGCCAGTGAAGAACTAACAAATATAATAAAGGAAAAATATTAATCACCTTCAAAATTATTTCTTCCCACTTTGAGCACAACAATAATTCTTGGGTGTGTGTCTTTTATAATAGTGAGTTTTTGAACTTCAAACACTCACTGTAGTTTTGACCATATTGGTAGGGATCAAACTGAATTCATATATCAATTTGGGAAACAGTTTAACAATACTGTCATTTCATCTGTCTTTTCCATTTATTTATATATTCTTTAATGTCATACAATGATGCTCTGTGGTTTTTGGAGTATGACCTCTTAAACTTTAATGTTAAGTCTTTCAGTAGTTTACTATTTTCAATGTTGTAAGTAGAATTGATTTCTAATTATTGTAGATCAGTCATCATTAGTATGTAGAAATAAATTGGTAGGGTGTATTGATCTTGCATTCTGTAACCCTGCTGTACTTGTTTATAAGATTTAATTTTCCATGTGTGTATGTGTGCTTGTGTGTGTATGTAGATTTTCTATAATAAAATGTATCTTCTTAGAATGGAGATCAATTAAGTCTTTCTTTTTTGTATAATTTCTTTTTCTTTTGCTGAATTGTTATAGCTAGAACATTCCAAACAGTATTAAACGGAATTAGTAGGAATAACCCTTCTTGTCTTAATTCAGAAGCTCACAGATTTCATCACTGTAGATGACGCTGTGGGTTGTACAGCTGCTATCCTTTATCTGATTGGTAAAACTTAATCATCTTATATCTAAGCACTTTTATCATGAAGCTGCTATCAATTCCTGTCAGAAAACTTTTCTGCATATATCATGATGATTCTGTGTATGTTTGGGTAGGCGGGTATGTTAATTTTTTTAATGTAGAGAAAAATATTAATTGATGTTGAACCAAACTTGCATTCCTGGAATAAATCTGAAGTGATCATGATGGGTTAGTTTTTCCAACATGCAGCTATATTCAGTCAATTTTTTGTTGAACCTTCTTTGTGAATATCCGCAGTGGATATGTTCTCGATTTTTCCTTTTTGTGATATGTTTTTCTGCTTTCAACCCTGGATAATACTGGCTTTATAGAACAATATAGAGAATGTTTTTTTTTTAAGGGATTGTAAAGGATAAAGGTCAAATTTTAGCCAAAAATTTGTTAAGCTCCTATGGAGACCTCTGGCCCTAATTATTTCTTTGAGAGCAAAGGATATATTTTTTATTTAATCTTTCTATTTACTCTTGATCTATTCAGAATTTATGTTTTGAGTTAATTTACATTTGTCTTTTTAGTGATTTGTTTTATATAGTTTTGTATTTAGCTGCATTTTACATGTTTATATTTATTGTGTTTTAATTTGATCAAAGTTATTTTTGAGTATCCTTTGTGAGCTAATCTTTGATCTAATGGTAACATGGAAATATATTATTTCATCTTCAGTATTTGTGAATTTATTGGCTACTGCAGTCTAATTCCATTGTGGTCAGAGAATATACTTTATGAGATCACATCCTTTGAAATGTACTTGATTATTTTATTGCCCAACCTATGGTTAATGCTGGACAATTATTTATATGCAACAAAGAATGTATATTTTGCTTGTGTTTATTAGAATGGCATCTAGATAAGTCAGCTCTAAATTACTTTTAGTTGTATTCAGCTCTTCTATTCCCATGTTGATATCTTATCTAGTTATTCTATTCATTATAAAAAATGATATGTGAAAATATATTGTCCTTTTGTGCCTTCAATTTTTTTCTCATTTTTGATTTAGTGGATTTGAGGACTACATTTACACAAATATTGTATTTCTAGAAATTAGTTTCATAATGCAATAGAAATATTCCTTCACAGCAGTATGAGATCAGCTTTACTGGCCTGAAGTGAAGATCTCAGTGATTCAGATTTCCCCAAAGAGTCTAGAGAGATTAAGTTATACACCTCCCCCAGTGGCTCCTGGGAATTCTGACACTGCTGTGGTTGTGGCGACATCACTCCAGTCTTGGAGGTCAGCATCTTCAGATCTCTTTGTGCTCCACTTTCTCACGTACTCCATCTTTGTGTGAGTCATTTACCTTTATTTTCCTCTTGGAAGGTTATTTGCTAATAATTTCAAGACCATACAAATTATTCAAAATAAGCTTGCTTATCCTAAATTCACAAATAATTCACATCTGCAAATATATACATATTTTGTTTTGTTTTCTACAGTATAGAGTATCACTCATAGGGCACATATATTATGAAATAAGTATCTTTTCATTGAGGATTTTATTCTCTTTCTTTTACTCTGTCAAGGATAGTACTCTAGCCTATGCAAAAAATGAAGACTACATATAGTTAATTAAAAGTATTGTTGGTTCATGTGATGGCAGCTTATAATTTCTGAGGCACTGTCCACTTTCTTTCATTCTTTTTAAAAATTTTTTTTCTTATTGTACAAAATAGCAAAAGATCTATCTTCAGATTTGCTGATAAGCCTCTCTAATAAAATATCAAAGGGTCCTCCTAGTTAATTTTTTATACAGCAATGTGTTTTCCAACTTCAAAATTTTATTTGATTTTAAAAAATTTTATATTCATTTATGAATTCCATTTGGTAGAGTTAATGACTATGATTTTCTGAATTATTTGAGCATATTTTAAACATGTGATGAAAGTTTTTGTTTATTAAGCCCAATATGTAGTCTTTCTAAGGCACAGTTTCTATTGACCTCCTCCCCATATTTGTAGTCTTTCTTTGCTTTCCTGTATATTGAAAAGTAGATATTTTAAGTAAGACAGTTTGACCATTATTTTTATCTTTTCTTCTCACAGCCTGTTTTTGGTTATTGATATGTGATATTGTTTTTTATGCATTCACCAGTTAGTATAGAAAAATAGCATTTTGTCAATACTAGGCATCATAAAATGTAGACATACTTACTGTCATATGCCTGGATATAACTTCAATGATCAAAAGTAGCTTTAATCTAGTCATCTTTCTTGATATAGTACAGAAAAAGTGTTCATGTTTTAGCATTATGTATATTAGAGATACAGATTTGAGAAGCACATCACATTTAAATTCTTTTAATATTTATTAAATTAAATTGTGCAGTACCATCCAGGCTTATCTTCCTTTGACTAACAACATTCCCTGTTAAACACATCATAAGAACAGCACAGTTAAGTGAATGATGAAGTGAAAGGAAACCAAGAGACTAGAAAACAGTACTCAGTAGTCAAATCTTTAATCACACAAAGAGAACGTAAATGTATCAATATGTGGTGTTGTTGCTGTTGGTTTAATTACTTTAATACATTCTTCAATATTATTATTTTATGTGTAATCATTGAATTTCTTATTGGTTACCTTATTAGTAAGTGAAGGATTTGATGGAAATTTCCATAAATGTATTAATCTAACATGTCTCAAATCAGACACACAAACTTAAAGACCATATGGTTCATCTTATGTGAAAGCACAAAATATAAATAGAGTAACATAAAAGATAGATAAAACCAAAAAGGGAGCTTGATATTTTGTATTAGAAAAATAAACTAAGTGATGAGGGATGGGGAAGGAAGCGGGGTTCAGAGGAAGATAAAAGAATGAGGATGTGTTATTCATATGTACTTTCCCCCTCATTAATTGTTCTTATAAAGTACTTCAAATATGTGCCAGTAAAAATAAAAATTTAAATTAAAGCACTTTTCGTTATTTATATTTTGAGTTTAACGTATAAAAGAAACCATGTGATGCCGAAGCTTGTATGTCTGACTTCACAAAAGCAAGCTAAAAAGGCAGAGATACCAGGAAGGGGAGAGACAGATCTTTCTCGCGTGGTAAGGGAATCAGGCGACAGAATTGAGGGCAACGGAGCCGGTCAGAAAAGGATAAGGTGTGGGGGCCGGGGAGTTAGCTCAGTGGTTCCCGGTGCCTGTCTTGCAAGCGCAAGGACCTAGGTTCGATTCCCGGTAACCATATACAATACTGGGCGTGGAGACTCATCCCAGCAGCAACCAGTACCACATACCACAGTGCGGGGCGTGGTGGCTCACGCCTGCAATCCCAGCACTCGGGAGGCCGAGGCGGGAGGATTGCTGTGATGTGAGTTGGAGGCTGAGCACAAGCCAGCCTGAACCACAAAGCGAGACCCTGTCTCAAAAGACAAAACAAAACAAAAAAAAAAGGATAAGGTACACGGACCGACTCAAACAAGGAATGTGTTCTTGATGTGATCTTTATTTGTGGAATAGACTACTGTATAACCATTAGAGTTGAATAAAAAAGAGAAAAACAAACCCTCTGCTGAGGAGTGGAGTACACAGCTATCAGTTCGAAGCCCTACTTCTGTCCTCACTTCCCGCTTGTATAAAATCTCAATATTACCCAGAACTGAGAGCTTAGAAAGTTTTCCGGAGTTTCTTGCTGAGAATATGTGAAGTTGGGAATCTAAGAGTAGAGCTTCAGATTCCCAAGGTTATGTGAGAGCGTTTCAAACCTACGATGAGCAACTTATTCCTAACTTTTAACTTTATGGAACATGCTGCTGGGTTTTCTCAACTAATTACAAAGTGGGGCAGTTGCTGTTCCTTCTTTGTGGCTCGTGCCCCTGGAGGAAGAGCTCTTTGCCCTGAGCAAGCGGTGAGTCAGATCAGAGAGACTGTGCACATGAAGATTCTCAGGGAACAGATCAAGTCACGACGGTTAACCAGGAGCTGAGCTGAGGAAGAGCTCGCGTTTGACCTCTCTACCCACTTGCTACACTGCACATGTTAATACGATTTGGGGCCTATGGTTTTGGGGGCAGGAAGGAGTTTGGGAAAATGAGGGTGGTATCAGGGCAAATGATAACACCACGAAATTTCTTGGTCTTAGAAAAATTCACTTTTTCCAAATACACGCTAGCTGCATTATTGAAAGTTGTTGTTCATGTTCAAGAGTCACAAGGAAGTTAAATTTGACGTTTTTCCTGTGCTCTTTCTGATTTTATGGGGCGGAGAATCCCTGTGGTTCTTGTCTACCATTTCTTCTCCCGTCGACCACCACAAATCTTCGGTGCTCTCCCTGGGTGGCGGACTGCCTAGGTTCTTAACGGTTGCCTAAGTTTAGCTCATTATATTTCTTTAAATTGCATTGAAAAGTGTGCACATCCTTTAAATATTTTTTTAAAAATTATCTTTATTGGTACATTATGAATACACATCATAATCACATTCAACATTAAGAATTTGTAGCAGAATATGACATGACTTGATTCTCATTTTTCCCTCCCCCGCCCCCCACCCCCTATATACACAATCTTTGTTTTCTTTTTTCTTTGTTATTACCACATTCATTTCCCCTAGTTATTTACCCTTACACTCTTTCCTTTTAAATATTTTTTACTTCACAATATCAACTATACATACTACAACTCATTTACAACCTCATTTTGTCATACCAGAGAAAAGATAAGAACACATGAAATGTTGACATACTTTATGATGATGCAGATTGATTTTTACTTCAATTGAGCTTTTCACATGAAGTATTTCAGACCATGAGAATTTTCTTTAAGCAGACACATTTTAAGCATCCTTATCTTCATAATCATTTTTAACATTCAAATTATATGAGTGAGAATATCACTGATGAGTTTTTTGAAATTGAAATTTTACTATAAATCGGGGAGTTTTACAATATATGCATATATATTTTCAAGGAGTATGCCTATTTGCATTTGTATGTGTGTACTAATTGATGAGAATTTTAATGTGCATATAATATACATATATAAGCTTGGCAATTCATATTGCCATTTTAGTTTATTCAGGCTCTAATAATATCAGTTGGATAAAAATTTTTAATATAAAGTTATCTTTTTTTTTTTTTTAAGGTTTTTTGAGACAGGGTCTCACTTTGTGGTTCAGGCTGGCCCTGAGCTCAGCCTCCAACTCACATCACAGCAATCCTCCTGTCTCTGCCTCCCAAGTGCTGGGATTATAGGCATGAGCCACCACGCCCGGCACTGTGGTATGTGGTACTGATTGCTGCTGGGGTGAGTCTCCACGCCCAGTATTGTTATGTGGTTACTGGGGATTGAACCCAGGTCCTTGCGCTTGCAAGACAGGTGCCGGAACCCCTGAGCTATATACCCGACCCAATATAAAGTTATCTTTAAAAATTCTGCAGTATTTTAGAAATTGCCTTGCATATTTGTAATCTCAGTTCCTCAGAAGTCTTAGGCAAATGAATCTTAATTTCAATATTAATCTGGACAATTGAGCAGGATTTGACTCAAAATAAACATTTTGAAACGCATTAGAATATAGCCCTGTGCTAAGGTTCATGTCCAGTAGGTGCAAGACTTTTAGTTCATCTTTAAAAATGCACAAAGGATGTTATTATATATTATTTTTAGCTTTATAACATTTGGCAAACTTTTTTTCAATATGCAATAACAGTAAGACTTTTGTTTTAAATTATACTTATAAAACTGAAACAAAGACATCTCAAATACATTGGAATTATTTAAATTTACTACATTGGTAAATGTTAGGCACACTTTTAATAAGGATTTTCAGAAAAATTCTTGATGTAAACCTTCACTCTTTAGGTACTTAAGGTACAATATCAATATATGAACTTTTACAGATTCATTATTTTCATGAATTTATTTACTAATTTGAACAGTTCATCCTAATATTTAGTTATATTATTTATTTGTGGAACAAATGATGTCATTTTACACATTTGCCTTTATTCTTTTACTATAATGTGGGCACTTTTAAAGATGTCTAATGATTAATCTGCTCTAAATTTTTATTTACTCCTGATTTAGAACACTGTATCTCTATTGCACTTGCTGTCATACCCAAGTGTCTATAAATCGTATTACACAAACGTGATGTTTTTAGCTGAGTGTCATGACTCCCACCTGTTAATCCCAGTACTTGGAAGCCTGAGACAGGAAGATGGCAGTGAGTTCGAGGCCAGCCCGGACAGGGCCAGCCTCAACTACATAGTCAAAACTTGTCTCCTCCTGCCAACAAACAAACAAACAACAAAAGCAAAACACCAAACCAAGACAAAACCTGCTGTTTTTTCTATTTTTTATGTTAATTTTTTATTTCTAATGTAAAAAAAATCCAACATTAATTAGCAGATTAATTCTAAATTGATAATCAACTAAATTATTTTTATTTTAGTTGAGAGGAGAGAAAAGGTGTGTTGTGAAATACCTTGGTCTAGTGATGAGTGCTATGCGCAGTCATGTGAAACATGTTAAGAGTTATTGAATTTGGAAAGGTTATTAAGATCTGTAAAAAGTCTTCAAATCTATGGACCGCAGTCTAATTCATGACAAAATAAAGCTGTCTGTACGCAGCATTTCTCTGAATAAAAGATGGCAAGTTAAATGGTGGAAAGTACTCGTATAGTTACATGCAAAAATGTTTTATGACAAATGCTTCAGTACATTAAGGGATATGACTGATGAGAGCAGATGTATGAGGGGAGGAAGCTGGATTTGACATGAAGATAGAACAGTTCCTGTTTGTATTGGTGACACAATATGGACTCATATGAAGAAAATACTGACAGAATGAAAAGACCAAGACACTATCACGGTGTTGCAATTAGAATAACCTAAATACATGGAAACTTGATTTATAATATAGTTAACATTGCAAAACAATGGGGAAGCACAAGCTTTTACAGAAATGATGTTGGAAAAATTTGTACGTCTGCGAAAAAGAGAACTATCTCTTTATCTTATAAAATATGTAACACTAAATGCCAAATTAATTTGTTTCAGTGTATAATACAAGATGATATCTGTGCCTTTCAGGTAAGGAAAGGTTTTTAAATAAGATATAAGATTATATTTTATGAAGAAGATATTTCTAATCTTCAGTACATACACATTATGAATTTCTCTTTATAAAATACCTTATATCTAGTGGGAAAAGACATGATAAAGGAACAGAAGTATTAGCAATTCTTATTTGATAAAAAGCTGTGCTCTAGGATATACAGAAAATACTTTCAAATCTCTAAAGCCAAACAAGAAATGAAGGGCTGGAGAGAAGAGGGGTAAAGAGAAAAACCCAAAGTCAAAAGAGGTCTTTACAGAGGAGAAGACATGAATGACCACTAACATAAGAGAAAGAATTAGTGTCAATAAAAACCACACAACTTCCCACTGACCTCTCTCAAAAAGGAAAAATGTAAGACAGAGTGTTTTCTAATAATACTTAAAATATGAAAGTATGTTAGAGAAAGTTTCACAGTTATTAAGGAGATGTGTAGCAGAAGATTCAAAGCAATATTACTGAGTAAATATCAGAGTATTAGATTCAGTCCAAATAATATAACAAGTGTCATTTATTGTAGAATAGACTACTTTATAACTATTAGAGTTGAAGTAAATTATTTTATATTGAACTGCATAATAAATCTCAGAAAGCTAATATTAACTGTAAAAACAAGACTCAATGATATATTCAGTTTATCCCTGCTAAATGAAGTTTTATTTCAGGATAAACTAGATTTTGTGGGATTACAGAAAAGAGAGCAGATAGTGTATAAAAAGAGACAATATAGGTTATGCACAATTTGTAACCTGAGAGACATACTGGTGTCCACTGAATTTTACCTGCAGCAATTTAAAGTGCAGAACATAGAGGTGTGGACCGGCTCTTGGGTTGTAACATCTGAACTCCATCCATAATGAAATATCTCAGATTCATCTTCTGATTTCGACTTTTCCTCCCCTAGATGTCCATCTCTTTTTGTTTTGAGTTTGGAGAAGAAATTCTCTTTCCTAAGAGATTTCTCATTTCCTCTTCAAAAAAACTGCCACAAAGGGCATGCGCAGTAGGCTGTTGGATGAAGCTGCTGGAGAACTGCACTTTTTTTTCTTTTTCTTTTTGTTTTTTTAGACAAAGTCTTTCTGTGTAGTTCAAGCTGAACTCACTATGTGGCCCAAGCTGACCTCGAATTCATGGTAATCCTTCTCCCTCTGCCTCCTGAGTGCTGGGATTATAGGCGTGAGCCACCACGCCGGGCACTGTGCTATGTGATTACCGGGATCGAATTCAGGACCTTGCTCTTGCAATGCAAGGAGCGGAAGCACTGAGCTAAATCCTCAGCCTGAGAAACGCACATTTAAAGCTATATTCTTCTTCAGAATTTTGACCAGAAGCAAGTCCTGTCATGTAGTAAATAAACGAGTAAAATAAACGGTTGTAATTCTTGGGAACCTGGGTTTCAAACTTGTGACTACTTCTATAGTTTGGATCCTGAATTCCCCTGGTGCTAAACACCTGCCTCAGAAGTGTGTAGTGCGACTGAGAGGAAATTAAACTGTTAGGGGGCGAGACCTAACCAGAGGACGAGTTCCCATCCTGTGACGCGGCCGTGTAGGGAGTGGAGGCTGAGGTCCTTGGCTCCTTCTCCCTTCGCAGCCTGCGTGCGCAGAGGGGAGCAGTCTCCTTCACTGCGTCCCTGCCATGATGCCTGGCTGGAGCAGACCCCAAAGCAACTGAGCCCACTGACAGTGGACTGAAATCTCTGCAAGTAGGAACCCAAATAAAGCTGGGTAACACACTGACTTTACCCTAAGTATGAATTTCTGTTTTGTTACGTTTTGTTTGACTCATAGATTCTTTTTTTTTTAAATAGCAACCTTTTTATTGAGAGTTTGGCCATTGTTAGCAAGTACCCAGGTTGAATGTCGAAAGAAAAAATCCACACCCTGGAAATGCTGTATTCTAAAGCAAGAGTGAATTTTGGTGTTATCCACTGTAAAGAATGACAGACGAGGGCCAGGGATATAGCTCAGTGGTTCCGGCACCTGTCTTGCAAGCGCAAGGGCCCGGGATCAATCCCCAGTAACCACTTAACAATACTGGGCGTGGAGATTCACCCCAGCAGCAATCAGTACCACATACCACAATACGGGGCGTGGTGGCTCACGCCTGTAATCCCAGCACTCGAGAGGCAGAGGCAGGAGGATTGCTGTGAGTTTGAGGCTGAGCTTAGGGCCAGCCTCAAACTGCAAAGTGAGACCCTGTCTCAAAAAAAATAAAAAATAAAAAAAGAAAAAAGGAAAGAAAAGAAAAAAAAAAAGACAGATGATACAGTGTGTCTATCTAGAAAGAAGTGTAGCTTATATTGAAGAAAATTCATGACTCTGACACATCTATTCTTGATTGAATAGGCTGCATTAATTAATTAAAAATAAACGTGAACCCCAAGAAGATCTCACTATTTTGCCTGTATTCCTCAAGTGCTTGTTGGAGGTTAGCACTCAGTGTTTGGGTTTGTGGATCATCATAGGACATTTTTACGTAACACCAACAATTACAAAATTACCTGTCCTCCTAGTTGGAACAATGTGATGCCACGCTGGTAGTTTAAGCAATCATAAACCTAAGGCGACATTAAATGAATGCAATAATAATGAAAAAGCATGCCTTATGGTTATTGGATTTTTAATATTATTTACTTGAATGGATTTACTATGAATGATTAAAATGTCAAGGAACTGTAATTTAGAGGTAGATCTGATCTCTGTTTAAATGTACCAACCAAGAAAACAAATACAAATTTTAATGGTAACAGTCAAATATGAATATTGTAGCCATGTCTGATGAATTCAGCTTAATAAGTATTTCTCAGAGTGTCCTTATTAGGCCTGGTATGAGTGACAGTTGCAGTCATGGGAATGATTCTGTTTTAGATGCTGTGGTTTTTGGAAACATAAATCATCAGGTTCTATGAAAAGCAACTCAGTGGAAATATGTAGTTGGGACAAATAGTTTTGAAAGGCATATCAGGAGAATGAGCAGGAGAACCTGGTATTCTCTGTCATGCCTGTTAACAAATAAGTCAAAAGAATAATTTTAAAAGCCCAATTAGATTTGAATCTGTGCAAATGAATGAGATATGTTCGTATTTTACAATTTAAATTCCTATATTGTGTTCAGATTTTATTTAATAAGTTTTTATTCTTCGGAAAATTGGCAGATAGCATAAATTCAGGTACTATGAAACTTTTTTCCTTCATTTATTTAGCTTATATACATTTAAAAGTAGATGAAAATAAACATCTAAGAAATAAGAGGACAAGGTAAAACTTAAAGCAACAGTTTCTTTTAAATCCCGTAGGTTTGAATAGATGTATTTGAACTTGTATGTATTTTAAATACACTTTAAAATTTACTCCCCAACTCAATGTATTTTAAGTCAGAATTCTTATCATTACTTGATTCCTGGATAAAAATTTCCCTGTCATTAGCCAAACCCCTTTGCTGCCTACACTTGGATCAGGAGCGGTCCGTTTTCATATCATCTTTACCAGCCCTTTGTATATATTTAAATGGCCACTAGATGGCAGAGCTACCACTAAACAGAATTTAGGCACAAATTCCGCGAATTGCATTATACAGAAGAGCAATGTTCTATTTCAAGCGTAGCTTAGCCTCTCAGCCTAAACAGTCACTCTCTTTTTGTGGATGCTTCATAATGAAGGTGACCTAACATTTTTACCTTCATCTAAAGTTTAATACTCTACAAACTTACATTGCTTCTACAATAGACTTTTGAAATGGATAAACAATGACTTATTTCAGTTGAGAACGTGGGTTTGTCAGGGCAAATGGCAAAGGTTATTTCTTTAGGGAACTATAAGGAGATAACTTTGAAGAATTTTGCTTGAAGGCATCCGAATTTAATTAAACTCCTATTTGAGATGTATTCTGGGATAACGGTCGGTTCTATATCTGATATATATTTTGTGCTTATGCCCTGTACCTTTCTGTTTCCAAAATAACTTCGATCTTTCTAGGAGCCTGTAGAATCAATTAGAACTACAAAACTATTCTTTGCTCAATGATCCTGACCTCTACCTTCTTTATTTTCTTTTGTCCTTTAGATTCTGGATTCGGAATTAGCTCTTTCCAGTTTCCTCCCATTTCATCTTTTTGTATTCACGGAAACCGCTGTCACTATCACTTAGATTGGCTCTTGATTTCTGATGCTGAGCGCCAGGCTACAGCTCATTTTCAGCTTTTGAAAATAGGCCAGCCATTTTCTAAAGGACTGGCAGGGAATCTCTGCCGAAGTTAGACGTGTGTGCCTGTGTATATGTGCTCAGATACAAAATGATTCCCTGGGCCTCTTTTAGCTAATTGGCAGCGTAGAAGCCTAATGTATTACCATTAGGTAGGATCCCTAAGGTACAGAATGAGCACATCTGGGTTTGAGAAGCAAATTTAGTCTTTGCTAAATGTTAATGGATCCAAGATCACCAAGGATAGGAAAAATAATTTTTTTAAAAAGCTAGACCAGTGCTTCTGCTGTTCCACACATTCTCCTCATTCACATATTGAGTGTACCCGGTAGTGAGAAAATATCCTGCCATAGTTGAAAATATTTCCTAATGGACGATGAACTTAAAATTTGTAGTAGAACTTTGTTTTAGTATGAACAGAGGGACATAGCTGTATAAAAAGGTATTTTAGGTAATGAGGGTATTATATTTCCTCTTCCATATTACTATATCATTATGAGGCTTACTGTCAAAACCTAAGAATACATGTGAAAAAAATAGAAAACACATTGCCTAAAATCTACTGCTCTCTTCTGTGGTCACCTTTGTTAAAATCATTTCAAAGACTATAGATTATTTAGTCATTAGCTACGTTTAAGTTGCTCTGTTTTGAGATAACTGTGGATCTCTGTGAATCTGTAAGAATAACATAGAAAGGTACAAGGAATCCTGTAATGGTTTCCTACAATGAAAACATCTTACAAAACCATTGGTATAGTCGAGAGTGTAGCATTTCTATCATCACACATACTCCTCCTGTCAGCCTTTGTACACGTGCGCACCTTCTTCCAACATTATCCCTCTTCTCTTTTTTTTTCCTTACACTTATTGGTACATTTTAGGTGTACTTTATGATCTCGTTCATCATTGGGGAGTTGTATCTGTACATGAATTATCTTAGTTCTTGTTCTTTTTCCTATTCCCTTTCCTTCCCTTCCACTGCTCTACCATTTCTACTTTAAAAGCTTTTGTCTCTGTTTTGTCCTTCTCTTCTCATTTTTCCCTCCCCCAGGCCTCCTCCCCTTTTCACCTTCTCTTCATATTTCACAATATCATTTGTGTATTTTGGTCTTATCTCCCTCTTAACCAGTGACAACCATTAATCAGTTCTTTATTTCTATAACTTCCATTTCAAGAATATTATGTGCAAGGAATCATACAACAGTTAACATTTTCAAATTGGCTTTGTTTACTTGATATATTTCTCTGCAGATTAGTTTGAGTTCTTGATTTATCATGAGTTTAGTTCCTTTTATTGCTAAGCAAGATTCCGTGATGTGAACTCACTGCAATCTTCCAACCACTTTCTCATTAAAGTATAAAAATAGGTATTCTAATTTGGGCTTCTGTGGATGAAGTAAGCTGTTGTGAGCATTCAAATGCAAATTTTGCAAGGACCTAACTTTTGATTTCTCTGAGAATGATTCCCTGGAATGCAATTGCTGAATGAGGTAGTAGTAGCATGTTGAATGTATTCTTTCTTCTCCTTCTTCTTCTTCTTCTTCTTCTTCTTCTTCTTCTTCTTATTATTATTATTATTATTATTATTTTAGAAAATGCCATGTTCAGGCTGGGGATTTGGCTCAGTGGTTCAGGTGCCTACCTTGCAAGCACAAGGTCCTAAGTTTGAGCCCTGGTAACCACATACAACAATACTGGATGTGGTGACTCACTTCAACAGCAATCAGTACCACATACCACAGTGCTGGGCATAGTAGCTCCTGCCTATAATCCCAGAACTTGGGAAGCAGAGGCAGGAGGACTGCTGTGAGTTTAAGGATGAGTTCAGGGCCAGCGTGAACTACAAAACTGAGACTTTGTCTCAAAACAAAACAAAACAAACAAAAAATGCCATATTGGCCAGAAGAGCCACAGCTTGTACAGCCTAGGGATCAGAGTGTAGGGGCCACTTTCTCTGTTTCAGCATTGCTCAGTAGCAGTGCTGTGCTTATTTTAGCCATTTTGAAAGATACACGGTGATATTTCTTGTTTTAATTTGCCACTTGGCAACAGCTAAAGATGGAGAAGATATATTTATGTGTTTGTCATCTATGTCCTCTACTGAAACCTCTGCTGCTATTTTTTTTACCAGTTTTCTTTGTCTTTTTGAATTTTTTAATAGGTACAGAAAAACATAAAACTTACATGTTGAGTAACTTGTCAAGTTTATACCAATATATATTGTATAACACTTAAGTCAGGTTAAATAAATCCCCACAAATATTTAAAATTTATTGATAGCATAAATTTAAAAATCCCCTTTATGCAGATTTCTGAAATAATACCTCCCAGAGTTGTTCTCTGTAGTTCCTACGCTACGTCCCCAAGCTTTGTGCTCTCACTTGTGACTCAGTCCCTGTCATTTCCTTCTCCTTAGCATCTCCACCTCTGGTCATTGCATTCTAATTTCCATCTCCATGAGATCTACCATTTACATTCTACCTATGCCTGACAGCATGTGTCATTTGTCAATCTGCACCTGAAACTTTAATGCAGTTCTTTCCAGAATTTCATTCTTTTTACAACTTAATAGTATTCTATTGTCTACATGAACCACATTTCCTTTATGTGTTCATCAAATGAACACTTAGGTTATTTCCTTTTCATGGCTATTGTGAATAATGTGGCAAATAGTGTGGCAATAAACTCTTTTTTTTTGAGACAGGGTCTCACTCTTTTGTTCAGGCTGGCCTGGAGCTCATCTTCAAACTCACATCACAGCAATCCTCTGCCTCCTAAGTGCTGGGATTACAGGTGTGAACCACCACGCCCGGCACTGTGGTATGTGGTACTGGTTGCTGCCAGGGTGAGTCTCCACACCCAGTATTGTTATGTGGTTACTGGGGATCGAACCTGGGCTCCTGTACTTGAAAGGCACTGGAACCACTGAGCTAAATCCCCAGCCCTAAACTCGTAAGTTTAAACTGAATTTCTTTTTTCTTTTGATACTTAGAATTGTGAAGTCTGTGTATTATAGTTTTCCTTTGTTGGATATATGATTTGAGACATATTCTCTGAGTCTAGAGTTTGTATCTTCACCTTCTTAATGCATTTCCTTCAGTCATTTTTTTTTTCTTTTATGGAGTAGGAAGCTTTTGTGTTCACATTAAGAAAAATTATGATTTTGTATGTATAGACACAAGTCTTAAATAAAGACTTAAGAATTTTATTTGAATGTTTTATTTAGGAAAACTACAGAAACATATGCCTACTTCATCATCCAAGAAAAAAAAAAAACCTTTTAAAACATAGCTGAAGAATCACATATTCAATATTATATAATTAAAATAAAATCACAACATGATCATAAAAAGTTCCTCATTGAAATATGCTTAGATTAAAATAGTTCTTATCAATAATCAAACAATAATTTTTAAATTTACTTGTTAAAAATATCTCTGTGCTTATAAGTAGAGTGCCAAGATTATGAATAGATTTTTTAGTTACCTTTTCATTTTCTAAAGAATATTTTTATACAAGTGGCCTATTTCTGTAGAGATTATTGCTAAGAAATCATCAGTAGATATCACTCATATTCATAATTGTTCACTTGTTTATTTGGTGGAGTTAATTGCTACAGACTGTAGTTAGAAAGGTGACATTCTGTACTCTAGGACTGGTGATATGCTGCAAAATCTATTTTAAAAAATCATTACAAGTATCATTCCTTTTATCTTTTGGCTAGTATTCAAAGAGAGAAAATGTAAGTTTTCTTCTGCTATCCAAGTCTGATGCCTCCCTTCTTGCAAATTATATCTCTCCAAAAATACACTGGTACTTTTAGAATAAAGAACCAAATTTTAAATTAATCTGGTGGGTTTTAGATTTTTCTTCTATTGTTTGTTGGCTGTAATGAATCAAGATTTGTTTTTGTCTTAGTTTTCTAAAACATATTTTCTTTTTTTTCTCCTAACATAAAAGTAATCCAGAAAACATGGAAAATTTTATATTGGTTTATTATTCTTCAGTTAGTGCAAATAGATTATTTTAATATATTTATATTTCAGTCAAAATACAGTGGCCAGGGAGAGTTAAAATCTTTAGTTTTCTGGTATATTTCCCAAAGACACCTAAGTTTTAAGTAATAACTGGTTGGATTTAGGCTGTGCGTGGGTGCGTATTTATTCTGCATTGTGAATTTTACATGAATGTAAGACTTTTAGAAAGTTAGTTCTAAGCTACTGTCTGATTTCTCCTTTGCTCCGTTATCTAAGTTTGAATTCTTTTTAAGTAATAACACTTTCCCTTCACAAGAAACTTTGCAGTTTCTGAACCTTCAGTAGATACAAATATTTCATATGTGTAATGTTAGAACAGTATTTATAGAAGCCACTGTTATAGTATATCTAGGCTGCTATAACACAATATCATAAATTGCATAGCTTAGAAATAAATACAATCTATTTATTATAATTTCAAAAGTTGAACAGTTGAAGATGAAGGCAGATTCAGTTCAGGGAAGAGCCCGTTTTCTCCTTCATCCGTGGTGCCTTGTCCTGTGTCCTCACGTGGTTTTCCCTAGCATCTCCTCTAGAAGGGCACCAGTACTTCCACGAAGGGTCTGTCCTTGTTACCAAATCACTCTCAGAGTCCCCACTTCCTCACACGAGCACCATTAACTATAGATTTTAACATATCACTTTGAGGTAGGGTTGAAAATATCTCGTATGGTGACTATTACTTGTATTTAAAGCTTCTTTAGAATTGGAAATAGCAGTATGACTGCTGCTTCTCTCAGTTCTCTGAGTATGATTGGAAGCCTGTCTTCACCTGGCAGTTGGGAGGCACGTATTTCAGTAGGCTCAAACCCACTTAGTGTTTAAGAATCTCTCTGCCCTTTAATGAATATCCTTACTCTGTAATCATTTCTCTCAACTTGGCCTTAATTCCCATGATATGATATTTTTTCCAGTGGAAGTTGCTCATTTTAGTTATCAAATTTTATAACTTTCTCATTTTACTTTGAGTATGCTCATCCTTCCCATGTTGTACAAAAGGGGCCTGAACATACCTTGCATAATATTTTGGGAGATGTGTGAACAAGTTCCCTAATCAGTCAGATACTCAGCTGGAGCATGTGTGCTCATTGTGCTGGTATATGTGTCTGTGTCTGTGCTGGTATATGTGTCTGTGTCTGTGCGTTGCTCCTGTATTCCAGAGATAACAACTACCACAGAAGGCAATTGGATATAAGAGTGGGTAGCATTCCATTTTCACAGGAAATGGAAACTAGTAGACAGTAAGCTCTTCGTAAAATTATTTCTTCATACTTGTGTTTATAGAAATCAATTATCATTTACATACATTTACTTGTTGTTTAAGACAAGCACTACCATTACTTGTTTGTATTATTTCAAAAGAATCACTTAGATTAACAAGGTTGAATTTCTAATTTTTAAAAGAGGGTATAACAACATTCATATTTTCTATAAAGATTGCCATGGAGAAAAAATGCAATAGCACAACAATGTACTTTTAATCTGTGAAGCACTAAATAAATTTGTAAATAAAACTAAAATTCTAAAAGTATAAATGTTAATGTCCTTACCTTCTTTGAAAGCCTGTAATGTGATGTGGTGGTAGAGGTGTTTTGCATATATCAGAAGGTAAATGTTAATTATTATTCCAATAGTTTTTATTCACTTATCAGTAACATAACAAATCATCATGAAACTTAGTGACTTAAAATAATAATTTATTGTTATCTGGGAATTGACTAGGTTCATCAAGATGAAACTTGTTTGAACTTTTTTACTTGGTTGCAGGCATTTGGTGACTAAAAACATGAAAACACCTTTCTTAATTTGGTAGTGACTCAGTCACAAAGAGCTACAGAATAAGAGCTCAAAAAATTTACTTTCAATGCTAGGACTCATTTACATCTTCATTTTCTCATACCAGAGAAAAGATGCGATATGTATCTATCTGTGACCTATTTATTTCACTTATGAGGATATCCTCAAGGTATGTCCATTTAAGTAGAAATGATTCAAACTTATCATTTTTTATGGCAGAGTAGTACTCCATTCTGTAGAAGAACCACAGCTTTTTTATCCA